>CABHPH010120190.1:0-15034 GCA_902168325.1 Peromyscus nudipes
AAAACAAAAACCAGTGTGAACCAAACAACACTCTGACACCCAAAGAGGAAACAGCACATTCTCTCCATACCTCTGGATTTTCT
The DNA here is from genome assembly GCA_902168325.1 of Peromyscus nudipes. Lineage (NCBI taxonomy): Eukaryota > Metazoa > Chordata > Mammalia > Rodentia > Cricetidae > Peromyscus > Peromyscus nudipes. The sequence goes on from CABHPH010120190.1 coordinate 84, forward strand.
GTATTAATCTTTTAACACAGAAAAGGATTTGCTGAGACAGATATAAACACAGATACTACTAGGTGTCAGTCATGCTCTGCTGCTACAGAAACAATGGATGGGAGATGATGCCAGCAGATACAGGTTTCCTCGGATATCTGAGCTGCTAAGAGGGAGATGGGGAGGAAGGATCAGGCATCTTTGCTCTACAATGCTTCTTTCTTTGTCTCGGTAGAGTTTGGTGCTGGAAATCCTGTCTCTCCTTGGCCCTTGCTGCATGCTCCTCCCATCATATCCCAGTCAATGTTTAGCTTCTCACAATCAGACCACGATAGACTGAGGAACTATAGCTGTTCTTGAGTTAGGTAGGGAGGTAAGGTAGCATTGGCTCTCTATCTGAGTGAGGTCTGGACAGAGTGTACAGGATTCCTGAGAAAGCAACAGTGGTGCTCAGTAGCAACAGTGAGCGCACAGGCAGACGTCTGTTAGCAAGTCCTAGCCCTGTGGGTTTTTTTTTTTTGCTTGGTTTTAATGAAAAAGAGCCCTATGGTATAACCCCACCTAGACACTACTATAATTAACTGGCATGTAGTATATTACAACTTGGGGAACATTTTAGCTGTCTTTAGTTTTCTCCACCAACACTCAGAAGGGACACTGGGAAGACACAGAACCACAGTGTGCAGAGACATAAACACTGGGAAGGATTTTGTGGTAACATCTTACAGACCCACTTGTTTAGCTGGGAAAAGAAATGGCCAGCACTAAAAGGCAAGGTCACTCAAGAGACATAGTCTCCAGTCTTACTGATCCTAAACTAAGAGGGAATGCTTTGGGAACGAGTTTTCTGATTCCAGGGGGCGAGGAGTGAAACTGGCAAGAGGAGGATCGTCATCTGAGCTGCTTTGAGCCTTGGTTTGCTCATCTGTAAAGCTGACATAATAAGCCTGGCTCTCTTACCTCACCATCTTCTTACGAGAATGAAATGAGATAAGGTGTGGGAAAGTGCTTCTGAAAATTCTAAAGAGCCACCCACAGGTAAGGTGTTATTATGCCATGGCTCATCCAGAACTCGAGTCCTTGGAGACATATTTTCAAACTAAATTGCTTGTCAGTGGTAGCTCTCACTTGTGTGGTTCTCTTGCTTCTGCCTACCCATGTGGTAAAAGAGTTTTCTACCACCTACAGGGAATGGCTTAAGGAAGAAGCTTGGGATTGGGGGGGGGTAGTTCAAATGGAGACACAATGACCTCAAGGATGCTCTGACTGTGAAATGGAGTGGCCATGTCATGGGCACTACACACACACCTGTTCCCTCTGGGGCAGCAGAGTGACAAGCAGCAAAGTGCATGCACAAGTGACAGTCATCAACCTGGAAACAATGTGTGAAGAAATGCTGACACCATCTCATTCTATAGAATCAAATCAGTGACTCCCACCCCCTCTTCTCTGTTACATCTTCTGTTCCATCCACAGGAAAGAAGGATATGTATTCGCATATAACTCTCTTTTCCCAGAGACCCTGATAGGAAGCACTCATCATCTGGCTATCACAGTCCTGGAAGGCAGGACTTCCCTGCTCTTCCTTTGACCACTATCTGTAATGGTTACATGGTCCCCAGGTTCTTGGAGTCCACTGAACTTTTTCTCTAATATCTGTAATCACATGTCCCTTGTGATTAAACTGATTTATCTTAGAATCAAGATGGAGCCTAAAATGCAATGGTCACCCATTTAACAAATGTTTACTCAGTCCTACCTTGTGCCAGGTAAGTATCAGTGTAAAGAAATTAGCCACTTGCCCATCAAGCCTGCTTGCTGCTGAATGAGACTTCCCAGCATCCTCTGTAATTATATGTTGTCAAGCAATTGAGTTCAGGCCAATGGATTACAAATGGAAACTAACTACTCAACTTCTAGGCATAGCTCATCCAAAACTAGCCTATATGAGTCTTCTTTCTCCCCTACTCCACATGCATTTCAAATGCAGCCCTGGAAAAAGAAAACATGTCTGGTAGATGGGAAAAGTACATAATGAAAAGGATCTACATTCTAAAATAACTATGTGAAAGATTATCCACTGAATAATTCACTGAATTCTCGTGTAGGAAAGAAAGAAAATGTCTATTATATTGATCCACTGACATGTTAGTGGTTCTTTATTATAGAAATAATCATACCCTGATCCCGCAGTTGGGCACACAATAGGGGTTAAGACATGGTCCCAACAGTACTGTGAGGTAATGGCTATGGAGAGGAAGAAGGAGGAAGAGAGAGAAAGCAAGCTATGGGCAACTGGCATCACAAAGCGGTTATTCAAGAACACTGAGAGAAGAGGGCATCAAGGACAGAACTGGAGGAAGCTGGAGGAAGAACTAGCAAGACTGGCATAGGAGCAGAACCAGAGCACTCTTAGAGCAGGGCCCAGGACAGGGAGTCTAGGCAGAAGGTCCCAGAAAGGCTAGGACCAGGCTCTTGAAAAACAGTTGGTTTAGATGTTATCAGGAGAGTAATAGGAATCCACAGAAGAATAAAAATGAGGAATTGGGCCTTCCAAGAGTCGGTCTACTGGAGTGAAAGGATTAGAGAATAGCAAGATGAGGCAAACAGAATTGCCCAGTGAGAACCACTTCTAGACACCAAGGTAATGCCTTAGATCCTAAGCTCCTAACACCAATCGGATCCGATCCACCTTTTCCTGCCGTAGTGAATTGTTACTTGGATTGCTGGCTGTCTTTGCTGAAGGCTCACTCTCAACAGAATTTGTTCTCCCTGGCCCCAGTGCTCCTTTCTTCCTCATTTATATTTTCTGTCCCCCATTCCAGCCTATCCTTTGAGGTCTCAACAAGAGCCTTTCAGCATGCCCACGGGGAATTATGATACAAAGGAAGAGGCTCCACTATTCATCACACACTCTCCATAAACAAAGCTCATTAAACATCCAGCATTATAGCAAGAGACAAGTGCCTCTAAAAATCAGAACAAGCCAGCAAGGTGAGTTTTACTATGACATTAGCAGTCAGACACAAACAAACAGACTGTCAGAAAGACAAGCAGCCGTTGTCTGAAAGGGCAGGCACACCACTACAGAAATGTCACAAAGCAGCCACACCTGTCAAGGCAGCCCTGAAAACCTAAGAAAAGGTAAGCAGGGGAGAGAAGAGAGGCTTCTTTCTGAGGGATCTACCAGGCTATCTGGTTCCTGAACAGAACTTGCCCCCCTGGCCGCAGAAGAACAGATGTGGCCAGGAGTGAAGGATGCTTGGAGAGAGTAAGCAAAGGAGCAAAACATCACAAAGGGCCTGGGGCAGATTTCTATTTAAAGCACAACTTTAAAGGGGGAACAGTTACTTATTTTGATGCAATCCGTGTCCAAGTAAAAAGAAATAGCAGTTTATTTCCCACATGCATTGCTCACTCCCCTTCGAATGCCAATGTGGACAGGAGGGCTGTGTTTATCATTCTGCAGGCAAGAAGCTAATGTGTTACACTTAGCCTGGATCTTTATTTCCATCCCGCAGGAGTTACTAGGCTACACTCACCAGCAGGAATGTGCCTCGTTGCAGTACTTCCAACCTGGTAATGTTTCATCAAGAACAATGGAAGAAAACAACCCAGGCCTGCTCTTAGATTGACCACAAATACATAATCCCTTAAGCTGGGCTTGCAGTCTGCAATTCTTCTCCTTGTGCTTGGTCAGCCCTTGTAACAGACTAGCTGGTTCATCGGGCTTGATTCTCCTTTCCTCCTAGACATAGAAGCCAATTGCATGTGCCAATTTCCCTTGAAGCTAGATGTGGTTGTGTGACTGAGTTCTGACCAATAGAGTGTGACTGAAAGTACAGTGAGTCACCTCTAGGCCAGTATAATGACACTCTTCCAAGATCAGTCTTCTACTCCCTTTCCCCATCCATCCAGAAACAGAATGCAAAAGATGCAAGGACCTAAAAGATGAGAAGAACCTGGGACCTTGAGTCATCATTTGGAGGAAAGACAGTGAGGAGGACGAGTTGATCCCGATCAGATAACTATATGAAGGAAATACATTTTTACTGTGATCAGCCAGGAGAAAGGAGGAGGGGGGTCTGTTTGTTATAGCAACTCACCTAACGTGATTAATATAGCTCTCTCTTCCATCCTTTTGAATGAGAATTCCAAATCTTCAACATTGGTCTCATGTCTCTCAATCTCCCTTAATTCAGGTAGAGGAGTATAGCCATTTTTGAAAGCCTTGTTGATTCTAAAAGTTGATATTCTAACAGTTTAAGAAGCTAGAAGTTCAAAATGTGGTTTTAACAGGACCATAGCCCCTCTGAAAGTTCTAGCGAGAACTGCTTCCCCATCTCTCCCCTGGCTTCTGTTGGTTGACATCGAGATTCTTGAACTGTTAGAATATCAACTTTTGGCATCTTTAGCATGTTAAGCTACTTAGTCTGTGGAAACTGGTCATGCTAGCTCCAGGAAAGTAGTACAAAGTGTCTACTAGGATAGGTTACTTGAACATAACTCCTTTACTTTGTAGGCTCACTTCTCATTTTCTTAATATTGTGTTTTTATTGATGTGTGTATACGTATGCATGCTCACCTTATATGTGGTGAGCACCTGCAAAAGCCAGAAGGCACCAGATCCCCTGGAGCTGGAGTTACAGGTGGTTGAGGCATCAAACTGAGTGCTGGGAACTTAACTGCAGTCTTCTCAGAAATGTTGGGCCACCTCCCTCACCCCACTCTTTGGATAGTGTCCTTTGAAAGACACGATATGAATTTTGATGCATGCAGTTCTATTTAATTTTCCTTTAAATTTCAGTATCATGCCTAAGAAAATATTGCCTATCATAAGATCACAAGGATTTATTCCTGTTTTCTAATAAGAGTTTGAATTTTTGTTTGTTTGAAATGTTTTGCTTTTGGGTGTGGCAGTTTGAGTTTCTTCTTGTTTTTGTTTTTGTTTTGAGACAGTCTCACTGTGTGTAGCCCTGGCTGGACTTGAACTCACTATGTAGACCAGACTGGCCTTGAACTCACCGAGATCCATCTTCCTCTGCCACCTAAATACTGGGATTAAAGGTATTGTTTGTTTGTTTTTAAGTTAAGGTCTCACACTATAGCTCAGGCTAGCCTGCAACTTTCATAATTGCCTTACATTTCAATGTGTGTCAAATTTAAAGTTAATTTTTGTTGTGGTGCAACGGAGAATCAACTTCATTCTTTTGTGTATAGATACACCATTACCACATGCGCTCAAAGGGTTGTGGATTCCCCCACTGAACTGGTTAGGAACCCTTGTTACAAACTAGGTCATAAATGTAAGGATTTGCCTCTCGACTCTCAGGTCTGTTCAATTGATCTGTATGACTCATATACTGTCTTGGTTAGTGTAACTTTATAATACATTTTGAAAGTGATAATTGTAAGTTTTCCAACATTTTTTCTTGCAAGACTGTGTTGGTTATTTTTAAGATCAGTTTTTCAATTTTTGTCAATTGATGCAAAACAGATATAGTTATGGATTGTATTAATTCTGTGTATTAATTATGGGGTACTACCTATTACTAATAAAGTCTTCCAACCCAGGCATAGGAATTTCTTTCCAGTTATCTATACATTTTGTATAACTGTATATTTCTTTTGTTAAATTTATTGGTGTCTTATGCTTTTTTAAGCTACTATGAGTAAAATTGTTTCCTTAATTTCTTTGCCTGATTGTTCACGTGCATTATAACTTGTGCTCTTTATATTGATCTTGTTTCCTAAAAACTCAACTGAATCATTTGTTAGCTTAACAATTTTATTGTGGCTTCCTTTGGATTTTCAATATTAAAAAAATGTCATATGTGAATAAAACTACATTTACTTCTATGATTCCAATCCAGATGTCATTATTTCTTTTTGTTGCCTAATTGCTCTAGCTAAACTCTCTAGTACAATACTGAAGAGAAATGACGAGAATGGGCAGTCTATCTTGTTGTTCATCTTAGAAAGGATTCACGCTTTCTCTCTGAAGTAGAATGCCATCTGTGAGCTTCTTATTGATGTCAATTACCAGGCTTGTTATGTGTTTTTGTCATAAAAGAGTATGGATTTTTGTCTAACTTTTTTTCTGAACCATTTGGGTAATCGTGCATCCATACTTCCTTATTCCAAAGAAAGTAATTATCATTGAAAAAAGGTCAGTTTCCAGTCACCATTCTTACCATATTTCGCTGTAGCAATCTATATATACCTTTCTTCCTTCCCTTCCAGACCATGACTTGCCTAAAGATAGGTGCCTATTTTAGACTTATTTATATCTTTACTGTCTAGACAAATACCTGATACATACAAGTGTTTATGGAAATGTTGGGGATAAATTTATCCCTGAAAGGTAGCAAGCTGTATCAGGGTGATTAACAACTGAAGGGACTTTTTCCAGGAAAGAGCTGTTAATGGACCGCCTATGGAAGTAAAGCAAGAATATTCCCTTTTTAATTAGAATACAAAATAATAGGTTTTAGTGCAACATAGGCACACATGCATATTATGTCCTTTGCTCGTATCCACACCCCTGATTATCCTCTCCCCTCTCCTGAAATGTTCTTAAGGTGCAGTGGCCTTTACCACAAACCATAAGTATCATCTATCTCAAACACAAACAACTTGAAACCTCAAGGAGGCAAGAGCCCTCATGGTGCACAAAAAAATCACGATAATCATCTCCTGAGGAGGAGATGGTTCTGGAATTAAGAAGCAGTTTAAAACATGTATTTTTCCTGTAATAAAATTAAGAAAAAAGCTACATTAATAAGTCAATATTCTTGTAGATAGAAAAAGGACAACTCTCCCTTCTTTATCCTGATATTTTCTAATCAAGAAGCAAGTTATTTCTTCACTGTCTGTGAATTGGTCATGTGATTTCTATAAGCAGTGCCAAGCTTGAGCCTCAAGGCTTTACATGATTCCATGTTCTATTGGAATATTGCAATGGAGAGAGATTCTAGATTCTGTCATCCATTTACCCTCTCCCAGTGGTTCTCAATCTGTGGGTCACAACCTTTTGGGGGGGTGTCAAATGACCCTTTTTCAGGGGTCACATATCAGATATCCTGCATATCAGATATTTATATAATGATTCATAGCATTACATGTTACGAAGTAGCAACAAAAATAATTTTATGGTTGGGGGTCACCACAACATGAGGAACTGTATTAAAGGGTAACAGCATTAGGAAGATTGAGAACCACTGTCCTAGTCAATACCCAATCACTGCTTATATGTAAGACCACTTCAGACTGGTCAGTGCCAGGGTAACTTGCCAGTCATCAGCAACTACTTATAGACATGAGTGAGCCAATCTGAGTCCAATCCAAACTTACAACTCATAGAGTTATAGGCTAAATAAATGCTAGTTGTTTTAAGCCGCTGGGGTTTGTAGTTATTTGTTACACAGCAAAAGCTAACTGACATGAAGGAGATGCCCACTTAAGTAAGAACATATTTTACTCCCGGGTTGTTTATCTACCAATTTTACAACTTTGGGCTAGTTATTTTGTCTTCTAGGACCTCATAAAGAAGAAAAACAAGAAAGGATGGTACACTGGCCCAGTACTTTGCAAATCTCATTAAGTAGTCAAACTGTTTCCTTGGATGATAACTTATAAGGAATCTCAATACAGGAAATAGATGACAAAGAAATCTTCAGAAGTTTTAAAGGAAACTAGGACCATCTGCTCAACTTGCCTCTCACTTTTCACTCCTGGTCCTGCTTCCACTGCCAGGTCACACCCCAGGGACTTACAAATAAAATCTGGTAAACATTGTGCCATTCAGTTGTCCTAAGGCCTCTCTTTAGGGTTAATCTTTTATGATGAATATATTGATAGCCATAAACTAATTTGTATATGATATCATGGCAAATCTTTTTGTTTTGTTTTGTTTCTTTGACATGGGAGCTCCCTTTGTAGTCCAGAGCAGCTTGGACTACACTTATGACCCTCCTGCCTCACCTCAACCTTCTGACTGCTGATTACAAGTGCATGCTATCATGCCAATCTTGTAACAAGTCTTTTTAAATTGGGAATGTATTATGAACGTATTCCAAACTGCTGAATATCTGTGTACATCTATTTGTATCATCATTTTAGTGCTGGTAGATGATTTCACTGTATAAGTGCATACAAGTGTTGTCTGTAATAATATTGCTTATTCATTCAATTTTCTTTTGCTGGTAATTAAGTATATTTCTAATATTTTTTATAAGCAACACTGAGGTACCAATAATTTCTTTTCTTTTACTTTTCTAATTATTTTCTTAGTTTAAGTTCTAAAGTTAAAACTTGGGCATATAAATTTTTATGTATTATGTTCATGAAGTCTATTTACTAGAAAAAATTTCCAATTTATACGTCCATGAGTAATGTGTGAAATTACTCTATGGGAACTTCATCCTCATTCCCACGATAAACCTCACCAATGTAATTTTTTATATCTTGACTAGCTGAAATTTTTTTCTAAAAGAGTAATTTGTTGCAATTTGTTTCTGAATTGAGGTCTCCCAAAGTTCATTTATACCAACCTTCAAACGAAATTGTGGAATGCAGAAAGATGAACACAGAGCTTAAAAAGAAATCTGTGTATCCATGAGGTGAATCTTTTGGGTTTAGATAGCAAAGACCCTGAGATAGACTGATGAGGGAGCGGGAGAGATAGATTGATTGCTGCTATAGGAAATGACTTACTTTAAGCATTTAGTGAATAAAACAATTAGGAATTTTAGGGAAACAAAAAAGTTAACTAGCGACAGCCAGACACATAGCCGTCACCGCTTTCTCCAGCTGTATCTTAACCTATCACACAGTCTTGTATACACACTTGCATGTGACTCAAGGGTCTTTTTTTAAAAAAAAAAAAAAAAGACATTCTAGCATGCAAAGTCAAACCTGTATACTGTCCTCTTGTTTGATTGAAGGCTTGGGGTTTTGTTGGTTTGTGCTTGGTAGTGCTTCCCCTATCGTAAATCAGGAAGTGGAATGCCGTTTCAGTGGCCATCCACTGGACATATGGGAAGAAGAGTGCTTTGCAGAGATGTACAGGGGCTGGGTGAGTAGGTGGGGTACACAAATGGAAGACACAGAGCCACATTTGAATTGGGCACTTTTCAACAGCATGTTTTTAAAGCCATTTAGCAGAACTTCCATTTCCTTATCTAGTAAAATAACATTGTATTTGCTTCTCAGATTTTTGAGAGGTTTGTTACATAATATGAGCTTGCACCAGCAGAAAGCAGTCATCTACTATTTGTTATTAGGCTGTGCGTGTGTGTGTGTGTGTGTGTGTGTGTGTGTGTGTGTGTGTGTGTGTATGTGGGTGTGTGTGGGTGTGGGTGTGGGTGTGGATGTGTGGGTGTGTGGGTGTGTGGGTGTGAATTTATCTTTCTGGATGTCTTTAGAAGAATCCCCTTGATAACACTCATCCATCCAAGGCAAAAATTTAGTGATCTTCAAGAAAACTGGAGACAGCATTGACTATAGGGGAAAGTCTCGGGGCTGAAGAAGGAAGTGCAAATCAGTCTTAGTTTTGCTTAGACAACCTGAGAGAAGCAGGGGATTAAGAAAGAGTTGTCCAGGTCCCCATAGTATATCTGGATTTCCAAAGGTCTCCAACTCTGTGCAAAGCTCTTCCGCATTTCACACCTGGCAAGTGAAGAAAGCAACCCCTGTCTAGCTTCTGACTTCACAGTTTCTCTCACTAGGCCCCATCAGTTTCCAAAAGGCGAAAGCCAATTACATAGTCGCCTCCATACTTGAAGAAACTTTGGGTTAATGGTCCAAATCAGTTCCCTCATAGAAAAAACAGCTCACCTATCCTTAGTTGAGCAAAGGAATGAAGCATTCAGTAAAGTTTAACACCATGTTCAAGTTTATCACAAAAGCCCACTTGCAAAGGCCTAGCTATGTGTCACTCAGCAACAAGACCCCCAGGGGGCTTCTCACAACCATTATTTTCAGACTCAACTGTGAAGGCTTTTCTCTTATCCAAAGTGAACTAAACAGTCAATCAAAATACAAGGCAACCTTGGACGTGCTTTGGCCCCCAAATATGTTTCAGATATTGCTGATATGCTTGAAGGGGAAAGTGCAGACCAAAGCACCTCACACTTCAGTGTTTTAATCCAGGTCATTTTAAAGCAAACAATGAGTGAGCCTGTGGGACCAGGGGCTGTGAGAGTGGGAATGCTGTATGACTCAGTGAGCCCAGAACCTCAGGAAAGGCGTCTGAGCACTCAACCTATATTGGGAGGCTGAAAAAAAGTCCTGTGGAGAGTTTTAGTAATTCCTTGAGACTTTTTTAAGTCCCCCAACCCACAAAACCACATCTAGCTGGTATCGCTACCTTTGGAGAAGATACTCAAGGTCCTGAGGGCAGAGCCAAAGGAATAAACTCTCTGTTGGCGGATGCAAGTCACATCCCACCGCCACCACCATCCCACTTTGCTTCGTGTCCTTCTGAGAAGATGTACTATTCTCCTGGATTTTACATCAAACCTTGACGGACTTGGTCCTCAGGGCTTTAGAGAAGGCAGTTTCTGATCCGAATCCAGCCCAGTGATCACAGAACCCATCACTCTGCTTCCTCCACTCCCTCCCCAAGGAAGTGAAGCAATCTGAAAATCCAGGAGATTCTCCTTCTCGCAGACGAGCTAAACAGTGTCATAAAGATTCCAGTGTCGAAGTCCGATTATGTGCAGTGTGCTAGAAGTCTCCATTCGTGAATCAAAGGGCCTAGAAAAGAAGGGGAGGGCCTTTCAAGTCAACTGGGTTTCCTCCATTTTAGGCACCCAAATTTTGCCATTAAAGATTAGTGATAATCTTTTCCATTACAGAAAACCAGATGAAGGTTTTTGTTTGACCTAGATCAAAAAGTGGAGAGACATAGTCACCATCACAGCCTTGAAATATCTGAGACAGGGAGAAAATTTTGTAAAACTCATGTCAGGAAGTTTTTAACCCAACAAAAAACGTGCATGTACATTCATCAAAAGATGAGAATATGTTCATACCATCCTTATTTCAAATAGGCCAAGATAGAAAATATCCAAGAGGTAGATGAGCAAATAATCATATAATAGTCACATAAAGGAATATAGTGAAGATAATAAATGGACTGTGACTACATGCAACAATATAAATGGATCATCAAATATAATCATGAGGGGGAAATCCAGATGTTAAAATAGCACACTACATGATTCCAAAATAGGTCAAAGCAATGATTTCCATTGCAAGTCAGGATAATGGCTACCCATGACTGGAAGGGAAAATTGGCAAGATTTCTAGAGAGCTGCAAATGTGCCCTTTCTTCTTCGAGATGATAGTTTCAGAGATACGTTCAGTTTGCAAAAACTCACTGAACCCTACACTCATAATTTGTGTACATTTTTGTAGGTATGTTTATTGTTTATATAGGGAGAGGGAGGGAGGGTAAGGGAAGAAGAAAGAGAAGGAGAGAGAGATCGAAATAGAAGGAGCGTTTCTTGGTTTTGCTTGCAACCGAAAGAATTCTCTAGCAACATTTCTCTAGAAACAGGAACTCTGCATAAAGATCTTTATTTCCATTTGCTTGCTCAGGGAAAGCTGTCACATAGCTTCTTGTCACATGTAAACTCTCTTTATGTCTGTCAGGAAAAAAATTCCCAACAGTTTAGTGCTTCTTTTATTCAAGGGGGAAAACCACCAAATACATTGCTACAATTTTACATCTGTGCCTTTTCAGGAAAACTGATCCACAGCATCTTGGTGTCGGTCAGGGTGGGTGAACTATTGTGGCAAATATCTCTTAAATCCTGCAATGAAAGTTTACTTCTCTCTCACCCAAAATCTAATCACTGCAGACAGCTCTTCATTAAGTGGTTCAGAGACCAAGGCTTTTCTGAGTGGTAGACCCAGCATATCTTAAGGCCTCAGCGTTTTCTGCTGAGTCTCCTGTGAATGGGCAAATAAGTTGTGTAATATTCACATAATGAAATATAGTGAAGATAATAAATGAACTACAACTATGTGCAACAATATAAATGGATTGTCAAATATAATCACGAGGGGGAAAACTGAGATTGAAAAATAGCATACCATATGCTTCTAGAACAGGACAAAGCAATATTGGAAGTCAAGATATTGCTTATGGGCTTTTATGTGATCCTTCCAGAGGTGAAGCAGTGGGGTTTCTCACATTTTATTGGATCTGTTACATGACCACACCTATTGTGTACCCAAGAAGAAAACAGAAAAAAATGAACATCTAGCCTTTCCCTAACATACCAGATCTATACTCTCCCCTCCTTACAATCTCTCGTGCCTGAAATTGGATTACAAAGAACAAAAGACAGGTCATTATGAGAGAAGATTCAGACAGAAAGTTTGGATATCTGCACCCTGTACTGTATCCATGATGCTACACATCCACACCCGACCTCCTTGTGTGTTTCCATCAGCAGAAACACACTCTCTGAGAATGAGTGCATAATGGCAGCCAGATGAATTGTTCTTGCAACTGCCACAAGAGAGGCAAGACATGAGTTAAACTAGTCAAGCCAGAAAATGGGATAACATTCTCTGTCCCCATTTTCTCCATATATCCAGATGATCAGAACTGGAATAGGTACACTATCTGAGGAGACACAGGAGCTGGGTTTTTATCATTTTTATGCCTACTTCCTTTTCCCAAGTCCCTTGATAAGAATAATAATAAAGCCATAAAAATCATGCCACCAATAGCATAAACACATTAACCCTTTGTGTGTATAGCATGTGTATATCACAACTGCTAGCACTACCATTGGGTCAATTCACTAAATTTTCACAACCCTACGAGATCAATAGTACAACTGTTCCTATTTTACCAATTAGGAGCTTGAAGCACACAGACTAAGTCCAAGAACCCACATCTGGTAAGTGGTGGTATCACAAGAATCAAAGACAACCCGGGATAGGAATGCAAGCATGCAGTCTTGACAAAAACTCCAGTCCCTTGGGGAACCTATAGATATGTAATTGTGTGTGTGTGTGTGTGTGTGTGTGTGTGTGTGTGTGTGTATGAGCACTAGGTGACATCTGAAACCTGATAGGGCTCCAGCATTTCTCTGCTCTCACACCAAAGGTATTTACCTCAAATGGTACTGTTTGAAAACACTCCAAGTTCCCTTTTCCCAAATCCCTTCCGAGTTTGCCTGCCACCTTCCTCCCTCAACATACAAACCCACTGTTACAAACTTCAAGACCTATTTTCTCATGTTGGTAAAACAGAAACTCCCTTGACTTCTCAGAGGTTTTCTGTACCATTTATTCCCGCTGTACTTCCTCCTCTCAGTTAATCTCCAGACTCAAACGTTCAATAAACACGTGCCATCTTGCAAAGGGGCGGGCTGAACAGGCAGAATTCTGGTGCCAAATTAAAAGGGGAAATACAGCTTTAGTTGCCTTACTAAAATATAAATACAGGCTTGAGGAACGGAGTTCCCATGCAGGCTGGAGAGAAACGTAAATATTGATACTGTATTCTCATGAACAGTATGTCTCATCTGATCTCATAGTTAGTTGTGCTTCTCTCTTAGATATCTGGTATGCACAACGACACAAGAGTAGCTGAACTCCAGAATTAGGATTTTGTTTCACAAATCCAAATGTGCTTAGACAGAGTCATCAGAAATCTGATTCTAACACCTTTTCTCGCCCTCCATAAGAACTTGGAGCACTGGAATAAGTAAACTTAAAGTGCAATTACAAACCAGTAGTTTTGCAGCTTAGAAAACTGCGTCAAAGGCAAGATATCTTTTTAATGTCTTCTGAAATGTTTTTAGCTTTATCTTTAAAAAGATCCTGGTTCTAAGTTATTCCTCAGGCCCCTGAAGCCAGATTCTTACCCTTGTCTAAGCAGGCCCCACTTCTTCATAAAAGCCAGCAGCAAGATATCATAAAATAGTCTCAGACCAAAAGGAAGGAAAGGCTCTGCTGCTGTCTATCTCAGAAGTCTGAACCTTCTTGAGATTGCAGACGAGTCTATGGAGTCATTTTCTTTTGTGGTCATATTCCCACGGCAGCCCCAGTTAGAAGTATGTACTAGGCCACCCAACTTCAAACTCTGCTTTTCTAGCACAATTCTAATATTTTCAAAGGAATATTAACAATCTGGAGTAAAGAGAATGGTCTCTGTCTAGTGGTGATGCACATTACACAGTAGATTTATTAATAGCTGGTAAAAAGGAGCGGTAAGAGAAATAGAATTCCATTGATGTTAAAAACATCATTTAAGGGGAAGAGGAGAAGGGGCTCTGCTTTTCCTTCTCTAGTTTTGCCCTTCTATATGGGTTGAATTGCCCGGCCCTACTCATGAAGCCAAACTGTCAGCAGCTCGATGGTGTATCCAATCACTTCTCAATGCTTCTACCAAAGCACTCCCTGCTCTTACTGCATCACTCATCTATTTGTTGTCCCTGCTCCTAGTCCCCCTGTCCCTGACAGGTCTCTCCACACAATAACCCACATGACTCCTTTCAACTCTAAGTTAGTCACGTTACTCCTGTCTGGAAATCCTTGAAGGATTGCCACTGGACTCAGAGCAAAAGATACAGTTATGAGCAAAACTGTATCTGCCATGGCAATGGCCTCCCAGACTCTCTGCTATCTCTCTCCATCTTGCCATGCTGGTCTCCTCTCCCCTCATTCCCCTCCTCATCTCTGTGGCGATATTTTATTTGTGCTGAAATGTGGTGATATTTTATTTGTGCTTTAATAAATAAAGCTTGCCTGGAGATCAGAGGAAAAAGCCAGCCATTATAAGTAAACACAAAAGTCATGCAATGTTAGCACACACCTTTAATCCTATCACTTGGGAGGCAGGGATCTGTCTGGCTCTCTGTGAGTTCAAGGCCACACTGGGAACAGAGCCAGGCGTAGTGGCACATGCCTTAAATTCCAACACGAGTTAACCATGGAGGTCTGGA
>CABHPH010120191.1:6449-20588 GCA_902168325.1 Peromyscus nudipes
GTGTGTGTGTGTGTGTGTGTGTGTGTGTGTGTGTGTGTGTGTGTATATTTCAAGGAAATCCTCAAAAGGCTGAGATGACATGGAGCTGTGCCTCTGTCCCCTCACTGCTAACAAAACTCGAAACTTGAAAAACCTCAAAGCAAAGATAGTAAGAAAGACAAAAATAGCTTTTTACCTTATTTCTTGGTTTCAGACTTATAGCTCTGCTGCAAAGACAGCTTCCTCGGCTCCTACGTTCCTGCCTGCTCAGAGATTTACTTAATTAATTAATTTTTGGTTTTTTCAAGATAGGGTTTCTCTGTGTAGCTTTGTGACTTTCCTGGAACTCACTCTGTGGCCCAGGCTGGCCTCGAACTCACAGAGATCTGTCTGACTCTGCCTCCCGAGTGCTGGGATTAAAGGCGTGCGCCACCAACGCCCGGCTGAGATTTTCTTTTCTTTAAGCTGCATGACTAATGATGAGGAGAGGAGGACTGGAAAAAGCTCAAGAGATTCAGTTTTTAAAGTAATTTTTTCCAGGTGACCACTCATTACAATGAGTCAGTGTTTCTCTGAGGAACGGGGGTGAGAATGTCAGGAAGTAATAAAGGTGCGGCTGGTCCAAGGGACAGTACCACCCAGGTGACATCTGCTTTCCCAGAACAGCCGTTGTAAATCAAGATACCAGGCTCAGGTAGGGTGGCACACCAGACAGATATACCCTTTAATCCCAGAAGACAGAGGCAGGTGGATCTCTGTGAGTTCGAAGCCAGGCTGGTCTACACAGTGAGTTCCAGGCTAACCAGGGCTGCACAGTGAAACCTTGTCTCTAAAATAAATAAATTTGCTGAGTGGTGGTGGTACACGCCTTTTTTTTTTTTAAACTGGAGCTGAGGACCGAAGCCAGGGCCTTGCGCTTTAGCAAGCGCCCTACCACTGAGCTAAATCCCCATCCCGGTACACACCTTTTATCCCAGCACTCAGGAGGCAGAGGCAGGCAGATCTCTGAGTTCAAGGCCATTCTAGTCTGTAGAGCAAGTTCCAGGACAGCCAGGGCTACAGAGCAAGTTCCAGGACAGCCAGGGCTACACAGAGAAAGCCTGTCTTAAAAAAACCAAATAAATAAGTAAATAGTCAGGAAGGCAGAACTATGCCAGCATAGGTAGCCTGCAAGGCTCAGAGTGAAGAGAGAAAAAGAACTCTAGTTTCTGAACAAAAAAGAGGGAGAAAACATGTTCCCAGGAACAAAAAAGAAATCTGGAGGCCAGAAACAAAAGGGGTAGGATGTCCACTGACCTCACTGTTTGGTTGGGAACCTCCCAGGGAGACAAGGGAGGGCTGAGACTTTCAAATGGAGCGGGGTGGAGAGCTGTGTGAATCATGAGCCTCTCCAGCTCCTTGGGGGTTACTTCTAAATCTTCCCAGATTTTTAGAGACCAGAGAACTATTTTAACTGCCAACTGACAAATAATTCGCACATTCCCTATAAACGGAGTTGTTTGGGTCCATGCAATCCACGTCTATAAGTAAAGCAAAGCAGTGGGCTGAGGAAAGTCATGTGAGTTTCGTTATCACAGGACACCTCAGAACCGATAATGGTTCTATGACTGTCCATCGGGCTTCACATATTGCACAGGACTTTCCAAAATTCATTTGAGAGGATGTGCGGAGCACCAATTAACACTTTCCTGAAAGAGGGAGTATAGTGGTATTTTATTTGTACTGAAATGTGATTTTATTTGTATGTTAATAAATAAAGTTGCCTAGGGGTCAGAGCTATTAGCAAGCCATAGCGAAAGCTGGTTGTGGTGGTGCACGCTGGTAGGATTTCCTGAAGGAGGCACATGCCTTTAATCCCAGCACTTGGTAAGCAGAGCTAGGTAGATCTCTGTGTGTTCAAGGATACAACCGCATTGGAGACACACACTCCAATGTGTGTCTGGAGGTCTGTACAGACAGGCAGTGACGAGGCAGTCGTGTGGTTGGGTTTACAACCAATGAGAAGGCAGAACAGAGAGTGTATTTAAAGACAAACAGACAGGAAGTAGCTCTTTTTCGGAGAGGTCTCCTGGCTGAAGAGGCTAGCTGGCAGCAGGCGGGTAAAGCTCTTAGCTCTGACCTCTTGGGCTTTTATTTATTAACATACAAATAAAATCACCTTTCAGTACAAATAAAATACCACTATAAGGGAGCCCAGTGGTTAAGAGCAAATACTGCTCCGGCAGAGGACCCAAGTTTGGTTCCCAGCATCCACATTGGGGCAGCTTACCACCGGCTATAAATTTGGCTCCAGGGCATCCAACTCCATCTTCTGGCCTCTGTGGGCACTTGCACTTGTGTGCCCATACCTACACATAGACAAACACACTTATACGTAATTTAGAAATAAAACAAGTTATTTTTAAAAATTTCCCTAAATGTGTGCTCCAGCAAGCACGACCATGGTCAGGATGTGGGTTGTGGAGACAGGTCAGGGCCAACAGGTCAGCTGCTCGACCTCGTGTGGCTTCAAGAGCCCGATCTTTGAGGAACTGTAAGTGCACCTCACACTGAAATGAGCCAGAGAGTCACCGTAAGCTGCAGGCTCTAGGCCTCTCTCTCCCTCAGCTGGCAGCTGACGCCTGCTCATCTCAGAGCTCTCAAAGTTGGAAGGTTGCAGGCAGTCGGCTCTGGGACTAAGCTCATAGTCAGAAAAGGAGGGGATCTCAAGCCCTGAGATATTCCATAAATGAAGCTCTGGGTCCTGAACCAATATATGTAATTAGAGGTGGGAGGTTATACTAAAAAGTGCAAAAATTGTAGCCCCCTGTGGTACCAGCCTATGGGGAAAGAGGAATTTCTTACCACTGAGGACTTTAAAAACCACCCTCTTGAGGCAGGAGGAATGGCTAACAGGTAGGAGCACAAACTGCTCTTGCAGAGACTCTCCATTCGATTCCCAGCACGACCTGGGCAGTTCACAGCCATCTGCTGCTAGTTTCAAGGGATCCAACACCACCTTCTGGCCTCTGCAGGAACTGCACACATGTGGTGCACATACATACCTTTGGAGACACTCCTATACTTACAACTAAATAAATAAAAATAATAAAGCTTGCACCAAAATGCCATGCCAACTATTTTTGCCTTTTTCTGTGGAATTGAACTTGTTATTGCAGAGTGAAGGTCTGTTTTTCACAAGGTGAACAAGAAAAAGCCCGTCTGTCCATCATCGTCTCCTGAATTTGAAGAATGAACTGAAGAATCACCTTCCATTCTGTTGGTATATTTGTTCATTTAGATGGGGCCTCACTATGCATATAGCACTAGCTGGCCTAGAACTCACAGAGATCCGCCCGTCTCCGCCTCCCAAGTGCTGAGATTAAAGACATGTGCTACACCGCTGGCACTAAGGAGGCAGAAGTAGACAGATCTTTGAGTGTGAGGCCAGCCTGGTCTACAGAGTGAGTTCCAGAGCAGACAAGGCTACACAGAGAAACCCTGTCTCGAAAAACAAAAGAAAAAAATTATAAATCATATAGATGGCCTATGGGCTTGCTCACTCTCTTTCTGCTCATCTGTTTCTGTCTCTCTTCAGTGCTAGGCTAGGACACAGATCCATTGCCCATGCCAGGCAGGAACTGTACTGCTGAACCCCAAGCTAGCCCCCATCTCTCCTTTTTTTTAATAGTTTATTTTAATTTTTTTTACAATTTATTTATTAATTACATATAGTGTTCTGTCTGCATGTGTGCCTGTATGCCAGAAGAGGGCGCCAGATCCCATTACAGATGGTTGTGAACCACCGTGTGGTTGCTGGGAATTGAACTCAGGACCTCTGGAAGAGCAGCCAGTGCTCTTAACCACTGAGCCATCTCTCCAGCCCCCATCTCTCCTTTTAAAGCTCTTGTTTTGTTTAAATAATAGATCAATGATTATTAAAGTTTCAAAGTAAAATTAATATTCCTACTTCTTTTGCCCAGTGTGCCCCCAGCCCCACTATTTCGTTGTTAGTTTTTATTTTGTTTTATTTCAGTAGCCCAACTTCATGTAGCCCAGGCTGGCCTCCAATTCACTATGTGTGGAGGTTGGCTTTGGACTCCTGATCACCCTGCCTTCACTTCCTAGGTGCTGGGATAAGAAGCATGTGAGCAAGCCCAGGCTCGTCCCTCACCCCTTTCCTCCCCTTCCCTGGGGTTAGCAATTGGATTAGTACTTTGTGCATCTTTATTCAAACGGAAGCAAAACTGGATAAAGAGACTTACGTCCTCCTTTTCAAAAGTCGACTTTTATATGTAGTCATGTGTACTTACAATGGTTATGTGTTTCGTGTTCGTGCAAGCGCCTGTGGAGGAGGCCAGAGAGCACCGGATCCCCTGGAACTGGAGTAACGGGTTTGTGAACCACCTGATGTGGGTTCAGGGTACTGATTGGGGTCCTCTTCAGACAGTAAGCGCTCTGAACCCGAGTCAACTCTCCAGCCCCTAATCTCCCCCTTTAAAAAAAACGGCAAGATCTTTTCTTAGGGAGGTTTTGGGTGCTAGGTGCCTGGTTTATGAAGAAAGGAGATAATGCCAGACATTTTCCACGGCCCCTTCCCTGCCACTAGGGGGGCCTGGTGACACACACGCACACCACACACACACGCACACGCGCGCGCACACACACACACTCACACACCCGCCAGGCAGCTCAGCCTCTCTGGACTACCTTTGTGGTTTTCTTTTATAACGTCACACTCGCTTGGCTGGTTTTGCCAGTGACAAACTTAAGCGTTCAGGGTGTGGTTTGCAGCTGTTGGTCTTTCAGGGTTTAAGCAAATCCAGTACGCAAATGTCAACATTTCCAAAGCAAACTAGGGAGCGGCTGCTTGCATTACAAATGAACCTTGCAAAATGATTCATTTAAAGCTTTTAAAAAATGTATTTACACACAGGCGACACGGTTTTTGTTTTTTGTCTTTTTCGTCTTTTTTTTTAATCCACTCTGAAGCCCATGTTGGTCTGGAACTCATGGGTGATGCTTTGCCTCTGCTGGGGTTTATTTATTAAATAGCACTTTGATGCAGTACAAAATTCAAAATAGTAAACAATGCAAGTGTTTACGAGGCACCTAGGCAGACATGCTGTTACATGACTGTAACTCCAGCTCTTGAGAGGAAGAAGATTAGGAGTTCAAGGTCATCCTTGGATAATTCAAGGCCAGCCTGGGTTCCATGGGACCCCATTTAAAAAAAAAAAAAAAAAAAAGGTTGGCAAGATGGTTCAGCCTGTAAAGGTGTCTGCATCCAAACCTGAGGACCTAAACTCAATCCCTGGGACCCACATAGTAAAATGAGAGACCTGAGCCCCTTTGGCCTCCACAGACATGCATTTGAGCGAGCACACACACACATAATTTAAAAAGCTAATATAGGGCTGGCGAAATGACTCAGCGGATAGGGGTGCTTGCTGTGAAACTTAGTGACCTGAGTTCAATCCCTGGGTTTCACATGATGAAGGAGAAAACGTTTTCTTGAAGGACTCCTGCAAGTTGGTCTTCAACTCTGTGTACCTGTACAAACACACGCATACACAAAATTTATAAATAACTGTAACGTTTTAGACTAGTGTGCGAATGTGAGTGAGTGCGTGCGTGCGTGTGTGTGTGTGTGTGTGTGTGTGTGTGTGTGTGTGTGTGTGTGTGTAGGGATAGCTCATTGGTCAGGAGCACTGGCTCCCCTTCCAGAGCTCACACTTTCTCTCTCCCTCCCCTCCCCCTCTGTTTTTTGGAGGGAGGTCTTGCTGTGTTCTTATTCTGGTCTGGACCTCATTATGTAGCTCAGGCTGACCTCACACTTGGAAATTCTGCTTCAGCCTCCCAAATGGGGTCTGAGTGGTCAGCTGGTCTTTTTCTTTTTAACTTTTAAGGTGCTGTTTTCAAAAGGAGATTATTGTTGGTTTTGTCGGCATATGCAAAGAATATGGAAAGGCGCACAAGGAACCAGTGATAGAAGAGACTCATGGGAGGGAGGGGATCAAGGTGGATGCTCTTGCATATATCTAACCTTTATTTTACTTTATGCGTTTGGCTGTTTTGTTTGCATTTATGTCCACGTACCAAGCGCATGCAGTGCCCGCAGAGACCAGATGAGGGCGCCAGATCCTTGAACTGGAGTTACAGGCAATTGGGAGCCACCATAGGATGCTGG
The DNA here is from genome assembly GCA_902168325.1 of Peromyscus nudipes. Lineage (NCBI taxonomy): Eukaryota > Metazoa > Chordata > Mammalia > Rodentia > Cricetidae > Peromyscus > Peromyscus nudipes. The sequence continues at coordinate 12,598 of CABHPH010120191.1, forward strand.
AAACTGAACCCAGGTTCTCTGCAAGAGCAAACACACACACACACACACACACACACACACACACACACACACACACACACACACACTTTTAAAAACATTTTTTAGATAGGTTCTCATGGGGTCCAGGCTGGTGTCAATACACTGTGTACTTAAGGATAAGCTCTAACTTCTGTTCCCAGCCTTCACCTTCCAAGTGCTGGGATTACAGGCGCTGGCCCTGGCCAGCTCTCCATCTTTGATATAACGTCCTCCTGCTCTGCTTCCTACCTTCCAACTCTCCATCATGGGGTCTTCTTCCCAGATTGTTGTTTAGCCAGAATCTCCTCTGCACTCTAGACCCTGTCCCCATCTGTCACTCTTCAGGAACTGGCTGAGATGAAACACCCGATGGACAAATGTCCTCCTGGAACCTGTACTTGGAGCCACTCTCGGGACTGTGCCTCAGCTTACCTTCTTTGGTTTTCGCCAGCCTTCCTTACCCATCCAGCTCCTCTGCATCTTACCCAATAGTTATCCTCTCACCTCCCACTCTGAGTACAAATCGGAGCCAGAGAGCATCCCCTCGCCTCCCACCATGTGTGTGCAGACGCCGCATCCACTTATGCGTCCCTCCCCCACTGAGGCCAATTTCCCATCCCCGGCTTCAGTTTCTTGTCTCCTGGGTCTTCAGAGGCTCCGTCCTCTCTGGATTTCCCACAGTCCCTGCTTTCTCCTTGTGTCAATGTTTATGAGCCTTCCGAGGCTCCAGGCTTAAGAGACTCTTTTCCTCAGCTGCCACCCCCACCCTTTCTCCTCTGGTCACAGCCACTTCCCGTCTTTAGTCCTACAGCTCTCCCTTTTTCTTTTTAGTTTCTTCAGACAAGATCTCTCTGGCTGGCCTGGAACTCTCTCTGTAGACCAGGCTGGCCTTGAACTCACAGACCTGCCTGCCTCTGCCTCCCCAGTGCTGGGATCAAAATCAGGGGCCGCCACACCCTGCTTTTAATCCCCTTCCAATGTCCCAGCCTCCAACTGTGCTAGACAGAGTCACAAACAATACCTCCATGTTAGCTAATGGAGTCCTCTTCTATTTGCTCACCCAGGTGAGCGTGTGTGGTCACTGACTGACCCCTTACCCTTCAAGTACTTTGTTTCCTCATCGTCCTTGTGACCATGTTTTGTAAAAGGCTCTGGATGGCTCAGCTGGTAATTGCTAGCCCAGGGACTGGATTTTCTTCCTGCCTGACAAACACCTAGTTATCTTTAATTTACCCTTCTCCACCCAGCAGATCAGTCTGCACAGGCCAGAGGCCTCTGCTTGCCCAGGTAGCAATTATCACAGATTGCAATTAGCTGTGATGGGGTCATTCTATACCTCCAGGCTATCCCGTGGGTTGTACCGAATGCCTTGGGACGTCTATGGTGGCAAGACACAGGGGAGGTGGCTTTCTGCTCCAGAATGTCATCTGCTCTGCAGGTCAGGCTGCAGTGTGCTGAGAGCTCCCGGGATGAAATGTTAGAGGGACCCAGAATGCTCCCTTCCGTTCCATCATGGGTCATCATTTTCTGGATATCCTTCCAGACACTGACAAATGTGGTCTTTGGAAATGACAAACGCAGCAAGACCTCCTCTTCAGGTGACTGAGGCCCTGGGTCTGATCCCACACACCAGGGCCACCAAAAATAGGCAGCCATTTCCGAGTGTCCAGCCCCCTCAACTGGAGATTGAACCTAGGGACTCGTACATGATAGGCAAACACTCTATCATTGAGCCACTTTCCTGACCTTGGTTTTAAGATATTTATTTATGGGGGCTGGAGAGATGGCTCAGCGGTTAAGAACATGTACTGCTCTTCCAGAGGAACCCGGTTCAATTCCCAGAGCCCACGTCAGGTGCCTCCCAACCACCAGTAACTCCAGCTCCTGGGGGAACCAACTCCTCTGGCCTCTGCAGGTACATGCACTCATGTGCACATATCTATCCACAGATATATACATCCACACAATTAAAACTGCAAGCCTAAATCTGAAAAACAACTAAGATATATTTAGTTGTGTGTGCATGTGTGTCTCCTGTGTGTGTAAGTAGAGCCAGAAGAGAGCATTGGGTGTCCTCCTCCATCTCTGCCTATTCCCTTTAAGGCAGGGTCTCTCCCTGAACCTAGGGCTTGAGTTCAGCCAGCCTGTGATCCTCCTGCTCCAGAGACACCAAGAAGCTTGGGAAAGTGGGTTTGGCGACAACAGAAAAGTCTAAAACTACCCGGTTGCCCCGAGGAGGCAGACAAATAGGTGTAATAGAAAAAAAAAAGTAATTTTCCCTTTTGCCAGAAGGCAGAAGCAGCCTGAAGTGTCCTTTTCAGCCTTACAAAGAGGAATGTCTGAGTGAAACATGGAAATTCTAGAGCTATTGGAGTGGGAAGCATGTGAGTCACGTGCAATATTAACAAAATAAAACACACACACTTCTGCCCCTAAATGTGGCTAGCAACCGGTGGATAACCGCCCACCGGGCCCCTTAACTAATTAGCCTAATTACCTCCTACATCTTGTCTTCCGACCTTTCCTGTCCCTCAGATTCCCATTTCCTATTTCTTGTGTAAATAAAGTAGCAAAAATCTTCCCCAGCAAAAGCCCACGGATAACTGGGAGAGAAGAAGCCACAGGCTTGAGAAAGATTGTCTTGTTCACTTGTAAATTAAGATACTTCTTAATTAAAGCTCTAATTCCAGCACAAAAGCAGAGGTGGGTGGCTCTCTGTGAGTTCAGGACAGCCAGGGCTACACAGTGAGACACCTTCTCAAAAAGAAAGAAAGAAAGAAAGAAAGAAAGAAAGAAAGAAAGAAAGAAAAAGACACCTCCTTGCTCGGTGGGTTGGTGATGCAGGCCTGTAGCCCAGCACCCAGGAGACTAAGGCAGGAAAATGACAAGTTCAAGGTTGTTCTCAGCTACCTAGTGAGTTTGAGGCCAACCTGGGATACTTAGGCCCTTGTTTTTTGTTTAAAATGCTACCTCCCTTTTCAGTCTCAATCCCCAGGAGGAGGTGAGAGGGTGTGAGAGCTGAAGGAGAGAAGTGCTTCCTGTGCCGCAGATGCTGCTGCCTCCCAGTGGCCTGCGGCTTTCACACCAGCCCTCAGGACCAGGAGAGCCAGAGGGACGACAGAGAACTTGACCCTGCCAGGGTGGAGCACCTTGGAAACCTGCCTGTCCTTGGTCTTGAGAAAGACGCCAGGAAGACTTCCTAGTGGTTAACCGCCTTCTCTGGACTGCGCCCGCCCGCATGGCAGAGCTGGCTCTGGAGGTCCCTGCGGAGGGCTCTCTCCAGCGCTTCGCCTTCCAGCTGCTGCCTTGGAGTCTCCGCTTCCTTATTCTTGCACATCTGCTCTCTGGAGAGAGAGCTTCAGGGAAACCAAAATAATTGGACTCTAGGGAGAGCTGCTGAGGGATGCCATAAACAAACTGACGAAAAACCCTTTCTACATATTGATTTCTTCTTCTCTGTCTTTCAAGACAGGGTCTCTCTACATAGCCCTGGCTGCCCTGGAACTCACTCTGTAGACCAGGCTGGCCTCGAACTCACAGAGATCCACCTGCCTCTGCCTCCTGAGTGCTGGGATTCAAGGCATGTGCTACCGCTGCTGGCCACATATCAACGTCTAATTATAACACCTTAATTTAAAAATCGAATTGTAATGGGGAGGGGGGACATGACTTTTTACAAAGATTATTAACCACAACAATCATGTATTGAATGACCACTCAGTGGACATTGTGCTTGGCCCTCACGTTCTTAAGTTTCTTCCTCTCCCCCTCCCTCCCTCTCCCTCCCTCCCTTCCTCCCTCCCTCTCTTCCTTTTTTAAAGTCACGTCTATGTAGCCCAGGTTAGAACTCTTGTCTCAAAAAACAAAAACAAATTCCCTCAACATGTTACTTTTCTTTTAAAGTGTCAAGGGCCCAACACTTTAAAAAATACTGCCCCCCCCCAAAGATTCATTTATTGTGTATACAGTGTTCTGCCTGCATGCCAGAAGAGGGCTCCAGATCTCATTACAGATGGTTGGGAACCACCATGTGGTTGCTGGGAATTGAACTCAGGACCTCTGTAAGAATAGCCAATGCTTTTAACCACTGAGTCATCTCTCCAGCCCCTAAAAAATACTTTTAATTTATGGTTGAGTGTGGTGGCACACACCTTGAATCCCAGCACTCCAGAGGCAGAGACAGGCAGATCTCTGTGAGTTCCAGGCCAGCCTGGTCTACAGAGTGAGTTTCAGGACAGCCAGGGAGGGCTATGTACTGAGACCATCTCAAAACAAAAACAAAACAAAAACCCACCAAACTTTTTATTTTTATTCTTGTGTATGCGTGGTGATATTTTGTGTATGATCTAACAAACAAAGCTTGCCTGAAGATCAGAGGGCAGAGCCAGCCACTAGTAAGCCATAGAGGCCAGGCAGTGGTGGCACACACCTTTAATCCCAGCACTTGGGATCACATACCTTTAATCCTAGCATTTGGGATCTCATGCCTTTAATCCCAGTACTTGGGATCACACACCTTTGATCCCAGCACTTGGGATCACACACCTTTAATCTCAGCACTTGGGAACACACATCTTTAATCCCAGCACTAGGAAGGTTGAGACCGGAAGAGATATGGCTGGCAGGAGGAAACAGGAGATCAGCCTTCTGGGCTGAGGAGTTGGTGAGGTGAGAGGTGGCTGTGGCTTGATTCTTTGTCTCTCTGATCTTTTAGCATTTACCTGTATATCTGGCTCTGGGTTTTTATTATTAAGACCAATTAGAATTCGTGCTACATGTATGGGTCTGCCCCATGTGCCCAGAGAAGCCAGAAAGGACATTGGATCCCCAGGCCTTAGAGTTACAGGTGATGGTGAGCCACCTGATGTGGGTGCTGGGAACCGAATTCAGGTCCACGGAGTCATCTTTCCAGCCCACCAACACTATTTGTTTACTGATTTGATTTTGAGATAGGGTCTCATGTAGCCCAGGCTGTCCTGAAAATTAGTTTGTAGCTGATGCTGGCCTTGCCCTCCTGATTCTCCTGCCTTAATTCCCCAAGGGCTGAGACTACAGGTGTGGCGCCAAGCCTAGCTTCCTCTCTGTTCTCTAAGGCGTGGTTTCCAACCCCCTTGAGCCATATGACCCCTTCCCTTCTCTCTCTCTCTGTGAGTAGAGCCCCAAGGCTGAGGGAATAAGATGTTTTGACTTATGTCTTATTCCCCCAACCCATCTCAGTGTCTGGAGAAAGAACCTAATAAATACATCCTCAATCCATAATTGTCCAGTCTGTAAATTGGTCCCAAAACCACTGCTTAAGGAAAAACCATGTAAAAATGCAGTGTGAGCCGGGCGGTGGTGGCGCATGCCTTTAATCCCAGCGCTTGGGAGGCAGAGGCAGGTGGATCTCTGTGAGTCCGAGGCCAGCCTGGTTACAGAGCGAGATCCAGGACAGGCACCAAAACAACACAGAGAAACCCTGTCTCGAAAAACAAAAACAAACAAAACAAAACAACAAAAAATGTACAGTATGTGTGCTACAGCATAGATGGGCTAGCAGACTCTATACTTCACTACATGAGGTGGTCACATAAAGACAGACATTGAAGGACTCCACAAATATGAGGTACTTTACTAGTCAAAATCATAGAGACCGCTTGTCCAGGACTGTGGAGGGGGGGGGAGCGGCTGCCTAACACTCATGGAGTTTTAGTTCCACGAGATGAAATGTCCTGAAGGTGGACTGTAGTGATGGGTAGACTTTTGGTTTGGTTGGTTTTTTTGTTTGTTTCGAGACAGGGTCTCCTATGAGGCAGGCTTCCACATGACCATCTCAGATTCCTGTGTGGACAGCAGGAGCTTAAACTTAACAGCTCCCAGCCAGCCAGCCACCAGCTTGCAATTTCCTGCATTTGTTGGGTTTGATTTCTTTTTTTTTTTTTAATGAATTTGTTTTTTCCTGTTGGATGTTTTGCTTATATGTCTGTGCAACACACGTGTGCTTGATGGCAACCCTGGAACTTGCAATGTTAGACCAGGCTGACCTCAGACTCACAGATATCTTCCTGCCCTTGATGGGATCAAAGACGTGTACCACCATGCCTGCCAAAAAACCCAAAAAAACAAAAAAAACGTTTTTCTTGTATAGTCTTGGCTGTCCTGGAACTTGCTCTGTAGACCAGGCTGGCTTTAAACTCAGAGATCTGCCTACCTCTGCCTCCCAGGTGCTAGGATCAAAAGTGTATGCAACCACCTACCTCCCAGTGAAAAGAATATATATTTTTTTAATAAGACTGAATCTTAGCTGAGAAACTCTCACCACGCTCTTGAGTTTTTATTGTTTTTTTTTACCTGATCACTTCTTTCTCACCAATGCCTAATCCACACTTAAGTATTTTAATAAACTTCAACTTTTTCACACACACACACACACACACACACACACACACACACACACAAACAAAAAACCAAAGAAAGGGCTGGAAAGATGGCTCAGTGGTTAAGAGCACTGACTGCTTTTATAGAGGACCTGGGTTCAGTTCCCAGCACCCGGGTGGCGGTCCACAGCTTTCTGTAACTTTCTGTAACTCCAGTTCCAGGGGATCTGACGACTCCTGGCCTCAGCAGGCACCAGGCCCACACATGGTGCACAGCCATGAATGTAGGCAAAACACCTACGCACCTAAAATAAACATTGTAAATTAAAAAGTAATTTAAAAAATACAAATGAAAAAGACTGAGTTGTGTGTTGTGTGGTGGTTCACATCTGTAACCTTGGCCTTTCTGGGCTGAGGCAAGAGGGTTGTTTAAGTTCTAGCCAGCCTGGCTGTGCAGCAGGGCCTCATCTAAATCCTCCCCCAAAGATTATGAAAAAAGGGGCTGGAGAAATGGCTCAGAGGATAAGAGCACTGGCTGTTCTTCCAGAGGTCCTGAGTTCAAGTCCCAGCAACCACATGGTGGCTCACAACCATCTATAATGGGATCTGGTGCCCTCTTCTGAGCTGCAGGCATACATAATAAAATAAATAAATCTTAAAAAAAAAAATAATGGGGTTGGGGATTTAGCTCAGTGGTAGAGCACTTGCCTAGCAAGCACAAGGCCCTGGGTTTGGTCCTCAGCTCCAGAAAAAAAAAAGATCAGGTGCTAGAGAGATGGCTCAGTGGTTAAGAGCACTGGCTGCTCTTCTAGAGGCTCCAAGTTCAATTTCCAGCACCCAGAAGGCAGCTCACAGCTGTCTGTAACTTCCAGGAGCTCCAGTACCTTCTTCTGGCGTCAACAGGCATCAAGCACACGTGTGTGTTGCACAGACATAGAAGCAAAACATCCACACACAAAAAGCAAATTCGTTAAAACAAAAAGCCAGTCCCAACAAATGCAGGAAATTGCAAGCTGGTGGCTGGCTGGCTGGGAGCTGTTTTCAGGCTTCTGCTGTCCGTCCATGCAGGAGTGTCGGAGGGTCATGTGAGAGTCTCTGTCGCTGAGCTACCCGCTACCTGCTACCGCTGGTGTGGAAAGATCCTCAGGAGGATGTCAAGATACCTTGGAAGCTAGGGAATCCATGTCCTTGGCACAGACTCTCCTGCTCTGTGAACCCACTCCATGGAGATCTCACTCGTGGAGAGGACAAAGAAAGACCCGGAAGTTAGGTGTCATGTAGCCCAGACAGGCTATATGAAAAGACTCTATTTCCAAAAACAAGAACCTTTTAATCCCAGTACTCAGAGGCAGAGGCAGGTGGATCTCTGTGCCTTTGTGGTCAGCTGGGTCTACACAGTGAGTTCTAAGACAGCCTAAGCTACATAGTGAAACTCTGTTCAGGGGGAAAAAAAAAATAAGTTAAAATTAAATTGAAACCCCCCAAACCACAACAGTAACAACAAAACATCCTCCCTGAAACCCTTTTACTCAAATGAGGAGTCAATATAATTATTAGGACACCTTGTATTTTTTATTCCTGCCTTCAAAAATCCAATTCTCTCTCTCTCTCTCTCTC
>CABHPH010120195.1:0-11878 GCA_902168325.1 Peromyscus nudipes
ACAGCCACACAGCCACACAGCCACACAGCCACACAGCCAGCACAGAGTAAGAAGGGAAGAAAGACATATAGAATAAAGAAAGGTTAAAAAAAAAAACGCAGATGCAAAACGTAGGAGAGAAATGGGTTAATTTAAGTTAAAAGAGCTGGCTAGATATAAGCCAAGCTAAGGTCAGGCATTCATAAATAAGAATAAATGTCCATGTATTTATTTGGGAGCTGGGTGGCAGGCCCCCTAAAAATAAAAACAAAAACAACAAAAAACAACTACAATGAAGAGACACCATGACCATGGCAACTCTTATAAAGAAAACATTTAGTTGGGGTGGTTCACTTACAGTTTCAGAGGTCCAGTCCATTATCACGACGGGGGAGCATGGTGGCATGCAGGCAGGTGTGGTGCTGGAGAAATAGCTGAGAATCCTACATCTTGCAGGCAACAGGAAGTTGACTGAATGGTCACACTAAGGAAAGCTTGAGCAAAAGAGACCTCAAAGCCTGCCCCCAGAGTGGCACACTTCCTTCCAGCGACACATTTTTCTTCCATAAGGCCACACCTCCTAATAGTACCACTCCCTTTGGGGGCCATGTTCTTTGAAACCACTCCATTTGCACTGAATCTCTAGATTGCTTTTGGTAGGATGGCCATTTTACAATATACTTCTATTAAAAGCATAGGAAGCCTTTCCATATTCTAGAAGCCTCCTCAATTTTTGTTGTTAGTACTTTCACTACAGAGGGTTTCACCTCCTTGGTTTGTTCCAGTGTCGGGTGATTTTAGGTTATCCTGAATGGAATGGTTTCCATAATTTCTTTCTCAGTTTGTCAGTAGCCCACAGGAAAGCTACTAGTTGTTGAGTGTTCACTTTGTGTCCTGCCCCATTGCTGAAAACGTTTATCCGTCTAAGTTGGTTGGTTCTTCATGGACCCTTGTGAATAAAAGAGCATTATCTCGAAATGAGAATACTTTGACTTCTTCCTTTCCCATTTGTATCGCTTTTATTTCCTGCTCTTGTCTGATTGGTCCAGCTAAAACTTCAAGCATTAAATTGAATCTAAGTGAAGAATGTGTGCTTGTCTTGTTTCAAACCCTAGTGGGAATGCCTTGAGTTTTTCTTCATTTGGCATGATATTGGCTATAGATTTGTCATATATATCTTTTGTTACGTTCCCTCCATTTCTAATCTCTTCAGGGCTTTTTAAATTATTATTTGTAATGATTTATTTATTTTTATTTTATGTACATTATGGTGATATTTTATTTGTATGTGCTGAAATGTGATTTTATTTGTATGTTGATAAATAAAGTTGCCTGGGGATCAGAGCTAAGAGCAAGCCATTAAGCAGAAGTCTGGTAGTGGTAGCAGGCAGAGTCTCTGTGTGTTCAAGGACACAGCCAGCATGATGACACATGCCTTTCATCCCAGTACCAACCACAGAGACCTGGAGTTCTGTATAGACAGGCAGTGACGAGGAAGTCTTGTGGTTGGGTTTACAGCCAATGAGAAGGCAGAACAGAAAGGCAATAAAAAGACAGGACACAGGAAGAAGGTCTCTCTCTCAGGGGAAGGACAGCAGTGAGTGGTAAGATAAGGTGGCCTTAGCTCTTGGCTACTGCTCTGATCTCTGGGCTTTTAACTCTTTATTTGGCTCTGTGTTTCTTATTTAATAAGACCGTTTAGAATTACATCTACAGTACATTGATGTTTTACGTGGATGCATGTCTATATGATGTGTCAGATCCCCTGGAACTGGAGTTACAGACAGTTGGTAAGCTGCATATGGGTGCTCAGAATTGAATCTGGAAGAGCAGCCAGTGTTCTTACCTACTGAGCCATCTCACCAGCCTCTCTTCTTGCTTTTTATCATGAAGTCATGTTAGATTTTGTCAAACGCCTTTTCTTAAAACACCTGTTGAGATGATCATGTGATTTCAGTCCTTGAGAACACTTATGTGATATACTATATATATTGATTTGCATGTGTTGAACCATCCCTACATCTCTGCAATGAAGCCAACTTGATCATGATGAATGTTCTCTTAACGTTATTATTTTTATTATTTATTTATTTAGAGACAAGGTCTCACTATGTAGTCATAGTTGGCTTAGAACTCATTATGTAGATCAGGCTGGCCTCAGAGTTACAGTGATGTGCCACTGAGTGCAGGGAGTGAAAATGTGTGCCACTATGCCCAGCAATGAATTCTCTTTTTGTGTGTTCTTGCATTCACTTTGCAAGTATTTTATTGCTAATTGTTGTGTCTATGTTCAACACAGGGATTCATATATCATTTTCTTTTTTTGTTGTGTCTTTTTCTGGTTTGGGAATTAAGGTAATTAATACTGGCTTTGTAAAATAAGTTTAGAAGTGTTCCTTCTTTTTCCAGCTTATGGAACAACTTGAAAAGACTCAGTGTTGGTTCTTTTAAAGTAGTACCAGAATGCTGCACTGAATCTGTCTGGACCTGGATTCTTTTTTTTTTTTTAAGTTGGGAAAGAAATGTAATTATTGCTTCAATCTTATTTATGTGTTTAACTTATTTATCTTATCTTGACTTAACTTTGATATGTCATATACATCTAGAAATCCACTCATTTTTCTTTTTTTATATTGTGAGTGTGCGTGCGTGCGCGCACACATGCGTGTGTGTGTGTGTGTGTGTGTGTGTGTGTGTGTGTACATGGGTTGCAAGCGTGTGTGTGTGTGTGTGTGTGTGTGTACATGGGTTGCACATACCACAGTGAAGGTGTGGAGACCAGAGGACAACTTATGAGAGTCAAGTCTATTGGTGAGAATGAGGTATTAAAGTCACCCTCTATAACTGTGACTCTGCCTAATAGTAGTTGTTTCTTGAAGGCTGCTGTATCTGTAGTCAGTGTGTACATATTTAGAATTGTAATGTCCTCCTGATGGCTTTTTCCTTTAGTCAATATGAATGACATCTTTAATTCTTATGACTTTGGGTTAGGATCTCCTTTGTCATCTTTATCTTGAGGTTTGAAAATGTTCTTCTTTAGCCCAGAACTCTGCTCCAAATCACACTACCCTACCTCCAGAGCCTTTGCGGCACTTCCATGCGAAGTCTCACACACATGCCTACACACAATTTTCCACTTTCTCCCCAGCCATGGCCACCACCCCTCCGTCCCCTCCCCTCCTAGACTTCCCCATCTCAGGGTATGGTACTACCTCGCTCCGTTGCGGTCAAGCCACAAGTCTTTTGATGGGTGCTCCAAAACATACTGAGCCTGCCCATTCTTCTCTGGTCCTGCTGTTTCTGCCTTGTCCAGATGCCTGCCAGCTCTTATACCTCAATGACCCCATGGTGCTTCTCCCAACTCCTGTTACTGATAATTTGGTAGCAAATATGACCCTCCAACAACCACATTGAGCAAAAAAACAAAAAGGAACTCCTCCCTTCCCATTTTTTACCATTACAGTTCCCACCATGGTCTTAAGACCTTCGCTCTTCTTATCCTGTCTTCATGGCCAAACCCAGGCCATTCTTGTGCCTCACTCAGGTGCCCCACCATGTAGCTGGTCCTCGCCTCTAACCATCTCCTGCTTTGTCTCCTCTTCCTTCTGCCTAGAGCACCCTTCTCTTTGTTCTCTTATCTTCTAGTTCTTGCAGATCCCGTCTTCAGAGAATCCCTCCTGCTTGTTTCCTCTCAAGAACTTGCCCTCTGGCCATCTTCCCCCGGGGGCATGGGACCATTATTTTCTACCTCAGTCATCTTATGAGGAAGGCTATAAGTGACTTAACCCTATTATTTGTGTGTTCACTGGTTCTTTCATCTGTCTTCTGAACCTCATAATGGTAGGGGCTTGTTCTCCACTGGTAATTATGGGGATGTTTGTTGAATAAGCGAGTGAATGATTAACTATAGTGCTATTCAATAAGCTTATGAGATTTTCCATGTCCCATCTATTATCATCTTAAACCAATCGCAGTGGCCGCCAAACATGGTTTCAAATCTTACCCCAAGAGATTTGAAATCTAAAATAGTTTCTACTGAAACAGGCTGGTCCTCTGTGTCACAACTTGCTTTTCCTTGGGAAGCCTTCCTGTGAGGTAGTGACCATCTTATGCATCTCTCAGGCATTGTCTAGCAGATGAAAACAGGATCTAAGATTCTAGCAGCAGAAAATATTATCCAAGATTCCCCAAAGTGGTTTTTCTGCCTCTATTTATATGGATAGGTATTTGTGTTCACATGTGAGAGAATCCGGGAGCAGATTGACAGCAGCCCTGTGGCCATCCTGCTTGTAAGCTAACGTTTTCATCAATGGTTACTGTGAGCCACCCTGCAGCATCTTCTGTGTTCCCTCCTGCATGGTGTTGTCAAGGTGATTTGTCAACAGTGATCAGTCAGTGAGCTGTCAGCTTTCTACTTCAGCTATTTCGGAAGGAGGCTGTCTGCAGCCCTCAGCAGCCACATCAGGTTGTGAAATGTGGACTCTGTCTCCAGAGGTTGACGCTCACCACCCGTTATCCAAAGGTGCTTTGGCTTGAGCTAATTTGTCATCTATGAACTGCTCTGCTCTCACTGCTTCAGAAGGAGCTGTGGAAATTGGGTTTTGTGTTTACAAATGTGTGAAAAACTCTCTCCCCCAAGCTTTCGCTCTTTTCCATATGTCTTGGGGAATAGATGGCATTATATATATATATATATATATATATATATATATATATATAATAACTGAAAAAGAACTCTACAGATGATGTAATCCATTCCTCAGCTGGGTCCCAGCCAGGTGAAAGAGCTTGTCTGAATCAGAGCTGAATGTGCTCAACCCGAGGCCCATGCCCAATGCACGCCGGTTCCAGGTGTGTGCTTCCCTTGCAGGATTGCGGTCCCTTTCGGTGGCTTCCAGCTCTTAGTTATAATTCTGGAAGTGTCAAGTGACATTACCACCCATAACACAAGGTGCTTTATCATATACATTGTATAGGTTAGAGCAGTGGTTCTCAACCTTCCTAATGCTGTGACCCTTTAATACAGTTCCTCATGTTTTGCTGACCCCCAAGCATAAAATTATCTTGTTGTTATTTCCTAACTGTAATTTTGCTACTGTTACAAATCATAATGTAAATATCTGTGTTTTCTGATGGTCTTAGGTGACTCCTGTGAAAGGGTTGTTTGACCCCCAAAGGGATCGCAACCCACAGGTTGAGAATCACTGGGTTAGAGACTCTTCTTAAATATTGCCTTGAATTCAGTAGTTTTAAATGCTCATTTGCTATTAGAGTGAGATTTAAGATTGTTATATCTAAGTAGAAGCTCATCAAATTACCCAGTTTCATTTGTCTGTTTTTTATTTTTGGATATGGGATCTCCCTATCTAGCTCGGGTGGATCTCAGGCCTGAGCTCCTCCAGCCTTGCCTCCTGAGAGCAGGATTGAAAAGCCTGCACTGCCATGCCACACCACGCCACACCACGCCATGCCCAAACTCCAATTTTCAAACAAATATAACATAAAACCAAGTCTAGAAATTTTGAAGATATTCACTAATTTAGCTTGATTTCATTAGATTGAAGGCCCTTCTTTGCATGTATCTTCATTAGGTATGTATTTCAAATTAGCAAACTCACTAGGAAGAGTGAAATTACTGCAGGCATGAAATCCAGCTAATGACTTTAAAACATATTTATAGAATTCTAGATGTGGTGGCCCAACCTATAACCCCAGCATTTAGTAAACTGAAGCAGGGGGTCAACATGAGTTCAACGTAAGCTTGAGTCACATCATAAGTCACACACCAGTTTGAGATACAGTGTGAAAGTCCTCCAGGACAAGACAAGTCAAAGAAAGAAAGATCGATGAAGTGATTGCAATGGGAATCAGGCCCAAGCGACTTCTGTTTCTTCCTTTGTTTATTTACTTGTCTATCATTTTATTCAGTAACTATTGACTATCCTTTGTGTTTAAAACCCCACGGGGCACTGTTGAGACTATAAAAGTTTTAAAGGCATGGCTCCCTTGGGAGTGTTGAATTTGTACCAATGGAGAGAATGGAATGGAAAACAACTGGCCTTGGTCTTGGTCTCAAACTTTACTTCTGCCAGATGGGATGTTTGAGTCCCTAATGTGACTCATGAAAACAGACCTTAGGCCGCTGCTTGTCCTCTCCATCTTAATGAACTCCCAGTGTGGACTGATGTGGCAGTGACATCCCCCAGACAGGATCTGTCAGTTAGAAGATGTGTACAGCTGCAAGTTTGGTGGGGATGGACAGAATGAACGTGGTGTGCGCACCCTCACCGGTGACATTGTGTCTGCCCCACACAGCATGGCCAGCAGAGTGTTTTCAACTTTGGAATTTTTGTCAGTCTGAAAGGCAAGGCCTCTTTGTTTCTGTAGGTTTAATTTCTCTTTTACTGAAAGAGATTAAGCATCTTTTCATATAGTCTCTTTTTCTGTTCCTTCGCTTTTTACTTAGTGCACTGTTCTTAAGATTTATTTATGCTGTAACATGTCTCGGCACGTCATCCTCTTTATGGCTTCATATTATATGTAAATATAATTATTAACTCATTTGTTGAAGGATATTTTGGACCATTTACACCTTTAGGATAATGCTACTGTGGACATGGGTACATAGGTATTTATTTCGGTCTGTGTTTATAACTTTTTGAAGACTCACCGAACTCTTTCTAGCCATGAGCAAACCATATGAAGTTGTTGTTATCATTGATGTAAAAGATTTCCAATTTCCCCACGTCCTTGCCACGATTAACTTTCCTTCAAAAAAATTATAGCCATTATGGGTTTAATTTGCATTTCCCTGATGAGTAATGAAATTCAATATACTTAATATGCTTGTTGGCTAATTGCATATGTTCTCTGGAAAAATGTCTGTTCAAGTCCTCTGCCCATTTTAAAGGCTGCGTTTCTTGCCTTTTTGGTTAAATTATAGGAATTTTGTCTGTCCGTTGACGATATTCACTATGTAACCTTGGCTAGTCTTGAACTTGTGCTGCTCCTACCTTTGCTTCCTTAGTGCTGGGATTACAGGCTGTGCTGGATAGATTTATGTCAACTTTACACAAATTTAAGTCATTTGAGAGGAGAGAATCTCAATTAAGAAAATGCCTCTATAAGATTGCGCTGTAGGCAAGCCTGTAGGACATTTTCTTAATTAGTGACTCATGGGAGAAAGCCCAGGCCATTGTGGATGGGGCCATCACTGGGCTGGTGGTCCTGGGTTTTGTAAGAAAGTAGTCCAAGCAAGCCAGTAAGCAGCACACCCCACCCCACCCCCCATGGCTTCTGCATCAGCTCCTGTCTCCAGGTTCCTGCCCTGTTTAAGTTTCCTGCCGTAACTTCCCTGGATGTCTGGAAGTGTAAGCCAAATAAATGCTTTCCTCCCCAACTTGTTTTTGGTCATGGTGTTCATCACAGCAATAGTAACCCTAACAAGACACAGGCCTCTGCCACCACACTGGGTTCTGTGAGAATCCTTTATGCGCTGGATACTAGATGCTCAGGAGTGATACGGTCTGTGGAGTTTTCCTCTGTTTCTGCAGCTCGCCTTTTCACTTTCCTGAGAATGTCGATGGAAAGCCTTCCGTTTTGAAAGTCAGTTTATTATTGTTGTTGTTGCTCACGCACTGGGGCCCCATGATCTAAAAATATATAATCAAACCCAAGGACATGAAGATTTCATCCTATGCCTTTTAGTCAGATTTTTGTGCTCTGACTGTTTGGGTGAGTTTTTCTTAAGGTATGAGAAGAACTTCATTGCCTGTGATATATAGGGTTTGCAGCCAGAAGTCCAGGCTTCCCAAGCCCTGCCTCGGGACAGAGCATGGGGGTGTCTACCCTGCCACATTTCGTCTGGGTTTCCTAGAGGTCACCCACTCCGGCCCTGCTCAGCCTCGGGGTTCCATTAGCGAGCTTGGAGACAGTGTGGCCTCTATCCTTGCTCTAAAAGTTTTGGCACCCAATGCCCCATCCCCCCCTGCCTCCCACACCCTCATCAGCTGAGCTGTGTTCCTGTTGCTGCCACTTGGCCAAGGCGCTGGGATCCCACGCCAAGAAACCTTTTGTGCTAATTTCTATACACAGTGCCCGAACACCTAACCTTGAGGACATCTGTGGAGCATTTGTTCTCCCCAGAGCTGGCGGCCACACAAGAGCACGCCTGGGAGAGCGCTGTTCAAATGTGGGTGCTGGGTACTGTAGTCCTCTGCTTGTCAAAAGCTGTGGTCAATCCCTCCTTGCTGGTTTGGTTCTATGCAGAAAGTTTCAGCCTCTGCCAGGGAAGAAGGGCAGAGGTGTCCACACAGGCTTGCTGCCGCGTAGGCTACCGCAGCCTGAGAAAGCTGTGAACTGTTCCTGGGCCTCAGAGCTGTCGACAATCTGTAGAAACTGAGGCAAATCTCTCTTTCTTGCCCAGGAAACTTGAGTTTTTCCTTTAACCCTCTCAACGTCTGCCTACCCCCACAAAAGCCTTTCAGATCCTGATGTATATGCCTTTTTCCAGGGGCCTCTTCGGACCGGTGCTCACCCTGGGTTCCCACCCGAGCCTAGATCCCTTGTACTGTTGTGAAGTCTCTTTAGCAGCTTTCCTCGTCAAGTTTATACAGGCTAAATCGAAATCCAGCCCCTCGGTGGCACTGGCCATGCCCCCGAGTGTTGGATGGCTGAAGATCGAGCGAATTCTACGGCTAGTGAGGGCAGAGGCCAGTGTGGAGGAGGCTTTTGGAATCTCACTTCACTACCTTGTGCGTCCACTGACCTTTTGTTTCATTAGAGGGAAACAGAACCAAAGGCTTGGCCTTGTGGGTTCCTAGAGACACCCCCATGGGGAAACTTGCCCCTCCAGTACCACCAGCCAGGCAAAGTCCCCCTGATATAGTCTGATCCGGATGCCTTTCACCTGCTCTAACCTACCCCAGGGCCAGGAAACAGACAGCCAAGGACTGCCCTTGAGGCCCAGCCCTAGGGGGACTATTCATACTAGCTGGATCTAGTCCTGTGGGCCCTGCCCTACCTACCACACTGTGCAGAAAGGCAAAAGGTCCAAGGAAGGCTCTAACTGGGGCTCCCCCTCTCCTGGCTTCTTCAGGTGGTCCCTATGTGACACCATACCCTCTGTTCCCGGAATCTGAAGGCCTAATAAGCTTCTTTTCTATTTTAGCCATCTCCATGTTTATGTGTCTTTCTAAACCAGTCTAGCATCGTACGAGTACGCTGATCTGGGGCTCATCTCTGCGTTAAGGATGAAACTCTTGGGTTTTTTTTGTTTGTTGTTTGTTTGTTTGTTTTGGTTTTTCGAGACAGGGTTTCTCTGTGTAGCTTTGCGCCTTTCCTGGAACTCGCTTTGTAGCCCAGGCTGGCCTCAAACTCACAGAGATCCGCCTGGCTCTGCCTCCCGAGTGCTGGGATTAAAGGCCTGCGCCACGACTGCCTGGCGAAACTTGTTTTTAAGCTCCTGTTTCCTGAGCGAGGCTCCATGCCATTGTGCATATTGCTTACAGCAGCCAGCTGGGGCTGATGTTCAGTCTATTTCTATGGGCTGGGAGGAGTAGTTCCTGACACATCCCCCTTTTCATCATCCCACTTCCCTAACTTCGGTTCAGCCAGTAGCCTTTCGAGGTATATCTGCAGACCTGGCGCAACTGGAGCAGAGGCACCGGCTGCTGATGCAGCTCTTCCGTCACCGAATCAGAATCATTCTTCCACCAGCCACCTGGCACAGCAGCCAGCAGTCAGCAAAGATTTGCTGCTCAGCTCTGCTATGGGTAGGGTCTTGCTTTCACCGCCTAGCTCTCCCCGATGCATCCCTACACATCAGCAAGGAAATGACCAGAAACTAACTGCATTGGGGTGCGGGGGTGGTGGGGTGAGGATATTCTTCCCTGACAATTTCCTGCTTGTAATTCAGGAGGGCCCACACTTTCCAAGAGAGATGTTCTCTAGAGTCAAGACTCAGATGGTGGTTCCTAATCTCTCAGAATCCCCTGGAGGGCTTGTGAAAACATGGATGGCTGGACCCCAGCCCCGGAACTCTGCTGTAGGAGATCTGAGCTCAGCTGATGAGTTTCATTTCTGCCCTGTTCCAGGTGATGTTCATGCTGGTGGCCCATGGGTCACCCTTAAAAGCCACTGCTCTGGATATGTGGCCCTGAGACCCCACCAATCCCTGGGGTGCCCCTGGAGTTTGACTCTGTTCTGGTAAGCAGGGTCCTGAGCTTTCTGGAGAGAATGGGTCTTGGTGAGACTCATCTGGTTCCCCTGAAGCAATCTTTCGATGACTGCAGAGTTTGGAGGCTGGGAACAAACCTCCAGCATCATTTGCATACCATGTTTTTGACACTCCAGCAATGATGACAATCTTCAGTGCTCCACAGAGTCATTCATGAAATTCATTTTCTCCCTGTCTCAACCAAGTGATAGTGGAGCTCTGATTCTGGATAAATAAGGACCACTGGGGTTCATTGCAAGGAGCTATAAACATCACAAGGAGGAACATCAAGACAGGTATTATTTTAGAGAAAGCTGTTTGCTGACTGTTAGGGAATAATACAGCTCAGCCTCCAAAAGCCACAGTCCTGTTAGTAGAACACTGCCAAGCAATGTGGGCCCCTCCCCCACCACACAGCGGCCTTCCTTGAAGCCTCATTAAATGACAGCAACTTGAAAATTGTCAGTGAGAGAGCTGTTTGCAGTAAAACACTGAGACCCCTCTGCAACTGCGGATTGCCAGTTGTGACTGCCTGACTACAAGGACACCCTGGATGGCTCCCCAGGCTGCTGCAGCCTCCAGAATTGGGCCTGGTTTCTGGAGCTGACGTCTGGGTGTGCTGCCTCCCGGGAGGTGGGGGTGGAAGACAGATCGGATTTTAAAGAGCTCTTAAATTAAAACCTAAAGCATCTCCCGTCTCCCAGCAGAACTGCGTCAGCCAGGCGAGCTTTCTGTGCACACAGTCTGGGGATGACGCTGGTCCAGGGCTCAGGATGGCCTGCCATTTAATTCTTCCTTAGTTGACGGGAGAGAGAGCCTTGAGAGCCAAACCTTGAGCAGGGGACTCAAAGTACATTTTGAATCAGACATTTTGGTCATCAGAATCAGCTAAGGAGCTTTTTAAAATATCCATGTCTAGGAGCTTCCCCGGGCCCAATTAAATCTGAACTGCTGAGGTCAGTGCTTTGGCTCTAGACATTTTTTTAAATTAATTTTTTTTAAATTTATTTTACTTACTAACCACAGTTTCCCTCCCTCCTCTCCTCCCGTTCCCTCCCCCCACCTCCTTTCTACACTCCACTTCCCCATCCACTCCTCAGAAGGGTAAGACCTCTCATGGGAGTCAACAATGCATGGCATATCAAGATGAGGCAGGACTAAGCTCCTCCCCCTGCATCATGGCTGAACTAGGCATCCCACCATAGGGAATAGGTTCCAAAAAGCCAGCTCATGCATCAGGATCAGGTCCTGGTCCCACTGCTGGCGACCCCACAGACAGATGAAGCTACACAACTGTCACCCACATGCAGAGGGCCTAGGTCAGTCCCATGCAGGCTCCCTAGCTGTCTAGAGTCCGTGAGCTCCCATGAGAGCTCAGGTCAGCTGTCTCTGTGGG
This sequence comes from Peromyscus nudipes, assembly GCA_902168325.1. Lineage (NCBI taxonomy): Eukaryota > Metazoa > Chordata > Mammalia > Rodentia > Cricetidae > Peromyscus > Peromyscus nudipes. The sequence goes on from CABHPH010120195.1 coordinate 11,592, forward strand.
TTTCCCCATTATGATCTTGACCCCCTTGGCTCATACAATTCCTCTTCTCTCTTTTCGACAGAACTCTCAGAGCTAGACCCAATGCTTGGCTGTGAATCTCTGCATCTGTTTCCATCAATTACTGGATAAAGGTTCTATGATGGCAATCAGTCACACATTTGATTACAGGCAGCAGCCAGTTCAAGCACCCTCTCCACTATTGTTAGGATGTCTTAGCCAGGGTCATCCTTGTGGATTCCTGGGAGTTTCCCTGGCACCAGGTTTCTCCCTAACCCCATAAAATGACT
>CABHPH010120196.1:0-16311 GCA_902168325.1 Peromyscus nudipes
ATGAAAAGCTTTGAATGTTTATATGAGAAATGAGTTTGTAGTTGTTGGGTTCTGACATGGCAAAACTCAAAGAAAGCTTAAATAAACAGCTTAACGATGCACATCAAGTTTCATAAATACAAAACAAACCAATCCAAAATCTGTGAAGAAAAGAAATAACAAAGACTATGGTTGGAAATAATAAAATTCTGAACAAAAAATACAATAGACAAACGAAATAAAGAATTGGTTTTTTGAAAAGATTAAACAGAATGCCAAAACCTTCATTAAATTAACTGAAAGTAAGAGATGATCCAAGTCTTTAATTAGACATGTGAAAAGAATATTACAACAGATACAGATGAAATACAGAATGTCAGTCATGATTATTTTTAAAACACATTCCAATATAATGAATTTATACATATATACCTACTAAAGTTAACCTCAAAAAGAGACAATTTTGGCATTCTGTTTTATCTCTAGAAACAGCATGATGATATTTATGCAATAATGAATTCTCTAAACAAACAACAACAACAAAAAAAAAGCCTAAGATTAGACAGTTGTATTGCTGAACATAATCAGAGGATTAAAGAAGTACCACCAAATACTTTTCAGATTATTCCATAAACTTGAAAGATTAGAAATACCTCCAAAATACTTTAAAATCCAGTGTTACCCTGACACCAGAACTAGATAAGGCAACCTGAAAGGAAAACTGTAGACCAATATCCTTGGTACACAGCAATGGAAAAAAATCCTCAAAAATATTTGAAAACAAGTTTAATAACACATAAAAATATTCAGAAACCATGACCAAGTCAGTTTTATAACAAGAGTGCAAGGGTAGCTTGATATATGCAATTTGATAAATGTAATGCTGAACATAAATGGTATCAGGGACAAAAATCACATGATTGTTTCAATAAACATAGAAGAAATATTGGATTAAATCCATTATACTTTCATGTTTCAACATACTGAAGAACCAGAAAAAAAGTCCATTTCTGTATAATAAAGACTATGCATGTAAAAACCTGTGGCCAAACTCACACTAAACTATGAAAACTTAAACATATTTTCTTTATAATCAGAACAACAGGGATCTCAACTCCAAACCAATTTGTGCAGGGCAAAATTTGAAAGTTTGTGCAGAATAATAAGGAAATAAAAGCAATCCTAAGAAGGAAGAAGTCAACTGATTGCTATTTCAGATGACATGATCCTCTGTTGAGAAGACACTGAGACTCCACCAAAACATGTTACATTTAATAAAATAAATTACTAATGTAGCAGGATACAGCATCAACATAAAAATCAGTGAAAAATAATGACAAACCTGTGTAGTGGGTAGCCATTCCAGCTTTGGTCTGGACGTTCCAACCCCCATTGAGGCTTCAGTAATGGTCACACCTACAAGACGGGGCCAAGGGAGGACCCTGGAGACCCGAGATCCGGATGCACAGCGCTCTCTTGTTTCCTGGACCCTGGACGCTAGAGGTAGACCAAGAGAGTTCTCCAGAGAACACCGCCGGACTGAGCTGCGTCTTTCCCAGAACCCACAACGCAACCTACCTATCCCTTCATTTGTAAGTTACACCACTAAATAAATCTCCCTTTTAACTACGTGGAGTGGCTTTAATAATTTCACCAATAAACGTGAAGGGAATGAAATAATAAAAAACAATTCAATTTGTAATGGTCTCAAAAAGGATGATGATACCAATGAGCAAATTTAACAAGGATCTGTTTAATCTTCAAAAACTACCAAATATCAAAGAAACTCAAGTCAGTACTCAAAGATTTAAAGATCCTCTGTACGTGGAATAGCACAATCAATACTGTTTAAAAGGCCACACTACCAAAAGTCATCTATACAGTCAATTCTCCATAAAAATTCCAATGACTTTTTTCACTGAATTTGAAAATATAAACTCAGAATTCATATGGAAGCAAAATAATCCAGAGGAAAAAGAGCAATGCTGGAACAACATAAATAAAACCATGCAGTTAAAGCCATCAAATTCTTCACCACGTTGTCTAAACACACACTGGATAAAAGGCAGCCTCTTTAAGAAACAGTGCAGGGAGAACATGATAGCCGTGTGTAGAATACTGAAATTAGAGCCCTAAATCTCACCCTACACAAAAACCAACTCAAAATGAACCAAACATTTTAACATAAAATCTGAAAGTAAGAGTTTTAGAGCAAAATACAGGAAAACAACTCAAGGTACGGCTGTAGGTAAGTATTTTCAGGATAGAATACAAATAGCTTGTGAAATATCAGCCAGAAGTGAGAAATGACATCACATAGATTTTTAAAAAAACTATTGCACAGCAAAGAAAACAACCATCAGAGAAAAGAGACAGTTAAAATAATGAAAGAAAAGCTTTGCCAGCTATTCATCTTAGAGATGTTAATAACAAATAACTCAGACATTTACATACTGGAAGAGTAAATAGTCCATAAACAGGGCAGATCAACTAGACACTTCAAAAGAAGAAACACAAATGTCTAACACATACAAAATGCCCCCATTAGAGACATAGGAAGCAAAAGTACATTGAGGTGGGATGCAAGTCTATCCAGTCATTATGAAATGTATGGAGGTTGAATTGTTTTTTAATATTAATCAGTAATAATAATAATAATAATAATAATAATGGGGTGGGGAAGATAAACTATTTTTGTTTTATAGCTGAATAAAGAAATATAACCCATTATCTTGAGAATTAAATTTTTACATTATCTCCATAACCTCTACTGCATTCAATGCATGTCAGTCAGAATTATTTTTGATTTGTTACCATTAAACACACTCATAGATCAGTGCCTTATTCAGCCCTCACCAGAGAAGCTTCCTCCTGCAGCAGATGGACAAAAATACAGAGACCCAGAGAGAGAGAGAGAGAGAGAGAGAGAGAGAGAGAGAAAGAGAAAGAGAGAGAGACAGACCTTGGAACACACAGTTCTAAATGGGATGTCTCAGTCACAACTCAGGGAACCCGCAGAAGGAGAGGAGAAAAGAGTGTAAGAACCAGAGGGGATGGAGGACACCAGGAAATCAAGGCCCTCTAAATCAATTGAACAAAGCCCATATGAACTCACAGAGACTGCAGCAGGATACACAGGCCCTCCAGGAGTCTGTACCAGGTGCTCTGCATATATATTACAGAATTTAGTTTAGTATTTTCCTGCCACTCCTGAGTGTGTTAACAAGGGGTCTCCGACTCTTGGGCCTTCTCTTATGCTCTTTTCCTTCTGTTGGTTTGCTTTGTCCAACTTTGACTGGATGGTTTTGGTTTTATCTTATTAATATTTTATTTTGTTACATTTCATTGTTATCTCTTAGAGGCCTGCTCTTTTCTTATATTTTTGGTTGTGAGCCTAGCCTTTAATGGCTGAGCCATCTCTCCAGCCATGCCTGTTCTTTTCTAATGAGAGACAGAAAGGGAGTGGATCTGGATGGGAGGGAAACTGTAATCAGGGTATATTTTGCATGAGAAAAGAATCCATTTCAATCAAAGGGGTACAAAGACACTTCCAGTAGCAAATACATTGTCAGTTAGTAAATGTCTATTGTGGATCTTCCAACACTCTATGAGACCCTGGGCTGTGCAATAGTAAACAAATGAGAAAACAATGAACAAATCACGTCCATGCTTCCTTTAGAGAGAAACAGTAAAGCAATTCGCCAACATGGAAAACCCCTAGTCTAATGACCAGAACCAGAAAGTACTACAGAGATGATTTTTAAAATGTATGAAGAAGGTGCCAAGAATGGGAGGAGGTGGTAGGGTGGGTAGTGAAGGCTAGACATGAGGTTCGGAGAAACAGTCAAGTGTCTGGGGCTGTGTCAAAGTACAAGAGCTCGTGAAGTCTGTGCGGTTTGGGGGAAGCCATTTTCTATGTCTGAATCACCCATTGTTCATTTGTTGAAAGAGACAACATTCACTCTTCATACTTCAGAGGCTGTTTTCAAGTCAAGTTCTTTACTTTCCTCAAAAACCTCATTGGTGCTCTCTAATCATTATTATCCCTTGGTGTCCACGCCACGACATGCTCTGTCACCTACTTCTCCCATGTTCATTCTTGCCTGGTCAATCTCTCTTTCACACATAGTCCCCTCCCCAGCCACCTACTCGGCACTGACCGGAATGGAGGTGGCAGAAAGCAGGGGACAGGTTGTGAGGGAGAGGTGTGCGACAGACTTCCAGTGATAAGCTTCTTAGACCAATTGTCCAGGTGACTAGACTTTAACTAGAATTTACTTAGCCCAATGCACCAGGGAAACCAAAGAATACCCCGAAAGTGGCTGAGGGCACAGCACACCCCTTCCAGGATGTGGTCATTACCCTATCTGTGATGCTGAAAGCTCATCAAATCTCAGTTCTGCAAACAAAGGATCCCATTAGGCAGGTTGCTTTGTCCTCTAAACACATGTATGGATGCACTGAATATAACGCTAAATGCTCTGTGTGATATTTGAGCAAAGACTCCTGGATCAAAATAAGAGTTGAAAGGCCTGTGTTTTTGTTTATAACTAATAGCTTACTTCCAGTTTAATTCAGCTAGGAAAGAGGACAACGAGATGAATAAACCAAATACACTTTCATTTATGAAGACAGTATTACAGGGCTGAGGACAGAAAGTATAACAACGCAAAACACTTCCAGATTTAAACACATACAATAAATTCTTCAAATTTACAAAGTTTGGAAAGTAATTAACATTATCTCTGGATACTCAAAAAGCAACCACTTCTTCCTTTAAATTTTGTAAATCTACTTTTAAATTATTTCTTTTATTTTTCATATTATAATTACATCACTTCTGTTTTCCTTTCCTCTCTCCCTCCATAACGGTCCAGAAAAACTTTTCTCTACAAGTTACATAACTTAATTTTCCACCAGAAAGCCATCTCAAAGGCAAAGGTTTGTGACTCTTTCTCCACAATACTTTATCAGTTAAAGTGAGTATGTTGTAAAAAAAAAAAAATACCATAAGCCACGAAGATCCCTACAATAAACATTTCATAAGCAATGTCATAAAAACAGACTTGAAATTATCTTCTTTTAAAAATGCAATTACTCCATAATGCTAAAATAGAGCTTTGACAGAATGCAGTAAGACTTTCATCAGATGTGTTTTTAAAACTTTACAATCTTCTCTTTCAGCTTCTCTTAATCCTAATCGCACAATAGGACTTTTATTAAGTCTAATTGCTCCTTGATCAGACTTTTGATTATTTACCCTGAAGCTACAGTGTAGATTTCAAGTTGTTCTGCCCAGCTGTAATTACCATATGTTTTCATTAATCTAATTCTGTTAGCTGGCTGTTTACTGAGTAGTCTTAGTGTCAATCAATTATCCTGCTAGCCCATGCATCAAAACAATTAGAATAGGATTTAGTTCTCAAGGTGCAGTCATTAGGGTATTTTATTACACATTTACAGACTATTAGAGAGAGTAGCCAGAAAAAGACAAATAGAAGATTTTAAAATTTGTTTTTTTCAATAGTACTAAGCAGTGAACTGCTGGGAACTCATTTATATGGTTAATATGATGATCAAAGTATCTGGGCCATAGAAATTATTATTAAAGTACTTGAAAAATGAAGTTGTATGGAGTTAAGTAAATTCAACAAGAATCAGTGTAAATTGAATCTTCTTTCAAATACATGGGAAAATAGATTTTTTTTAAGGTAATACAGAGATTGTCCTTTACCTGGCAATTAGATTTGATTGAGTTTTATAGAAATATTTAAAATATTTTTGAAATAAATAAAAACAAGATATTATTCCTCAAAAAATAATTAGCATATATTACTCAAAATCTATATAGACCTCGTCTAGTTCTTTAGGCGTTGCTTTGCACAAATCGTTCTTTTCCTTCATCTGTTTCTTTTTTTATTTCTTCCACCAGCACACGGAACTCCTGCTTGATGAAAATTGTAAAACGCAGGGGGTGGGGCGTGTTTATAGGATTCCTGGGGCAACAGTCTCTGCTAAGGACCTAAAGTCCTTGCCACTAAGGTTAATTATCATATTGTCACAAGGCAATGCACATGATAGAACTACTGACTATTACATATTGTCTTAACATTTATTCCTTCTTGCCACAATAATAATAATAACTAACAGCCTGAGAGTAAAAGATGACTTTAGTCATCCAGACGTTATAGTGATAGATGATATGGACACTATTATGCATCATCATTTAACAGATGTAGAAACAAACACAGAATGAATAAATTATCAGCCAAACACAATGAACAACTGTGTTCTATGATTCATAAACACACTGCCCACCCCCTGGGATTTTACCAAAGATACGGAGCAATGTGCTGAATTCAGGCACCTGTGGGATACTATGAGAACATAGCTTTGCTCATTGTCCTGAGTCCCTCTCCTCCACGACAGGCACTATAGCACCTGTTTTGGAGCTGGGAATATGACAGCTTTGTTGTCTCGTGTCTTGTTCTCTCAATAGGACAGTGAAGATAACCCTTGTTAGTCAATTTATCTTAAGATGCTTTAGTACTTATATTTCTATTATCTCCTTGATTGACACTCTTAAGGACTTCTGTGGGCTCCTCAGCTGAACTCTCAGGGTATGGCCAATGAATTGTTCTTTGTTGGCTGCTAGTTCCCCCAGAGTGCTCTTTATCTGCTTGTTCTCTCAGGTAATCCATTTGAGCAACAGTCAGAATGACTGGATGATGGTCCAAATGTAGTTTAGAAATACTTCCCAAATTTGTCGAGCCTGGCAAATTCTGGGAAGGCACACTCTTCTCCTGCCTAGAAGAAGGTGTGTACTTACTCTGAATATTGCTAGTGACTTCCTCCTTGCTCATTCTTGTGGAGATTTCATAGCCTCAGCAACATTGACATCTCATTGGCAACCATAATTGCAAATGACTCTCATCCTGGAAAATATTTCTTGACTTAAAAAATTATTATGACATGTGTATAGAAGATGAGGGGAGTCCATGCTCTGACACACATGCATACACAGTGTGTTTGTGTGTGTGTGTGTGTGTGTGTGTGTGTGTGTGTGTGTGTGTGTGTGTGCATGAGTCAGAAGTCAGCCTTGTATAATCCCTTTATTCCTTCCCCTTTTTCTTGCATTCAGGAATTTAAGACAGACTAACACTGTCAGATGTCAAATGCCTTCCCTGGCTCATTCAGCTCACTAGCCTTTTCCTTTTTAATTTTATGACTCCACTTTCTCATAGTTATTTATGGTTCCACTTCTCTCATTCAGAGGTTTCATATTTTCTTTTACTTGACTTTTCCTCAAATATTAAAGTGTGTACCACGTTTGTTACCTTTGACCTTGGTTGTGTGTGTATTATTTTCCAAGTCAGTTACCTCATTAATGTACATATTTGACCACTCAAGAAAACAAGCTGGTTGACTCACAAACTGGTCTGGATCTACTTGATCTCTACTTGTCATACAAAAGGTATCGTGTCTAAAACACAGAACTCTGCTACGCATCCAATTTTCCATACACAGTTTACCCTGCAACTTTCTATAATATTCAGTCTTCAATTACACTACTTAAGAAGTGGAAGTAGAATCCAGCAGTAGCAGCAACAACTTCAATTTGTTGCACAGTAACGATGTACCAGGCAGGTATTTTGCAGATAAAGACACGTACATACATTTAAAGGTTAAATAACTCGTCCAACTAGTAACTCTCAGTGGCAAGCCTAAGATTTAAACCCAGCCTAGGCAGGTCTTCTTGGGCACTGTGCTATACTGTGTACTCCTAATAGCTCTGGGGTTACCCTTGCGATAAATCCTACAGCATTAGTTCATGTCTTATCACGTTGGATGGAATCCAGCTTCCTTCCTGTTGAAATCAAAGCCCTTCATTATCCAGCTCCTGAATCACTTCTTACTTAATCTCCCCCTACTACTCATAAAGCATCTGGACTCTCAGCACACTGAACGTTCCGCCTTTGCTTCCACTCTCCTTAAAGTGGACTCCTTCTAGCCAGCCTGCCCTTCTTCAGGCTAGCAACTAAATGTCCTTCAGGACTCAAATAGCAAGGCAGCCAGCCTCTGCTGTCACACATACCACCGAGATTTTCTCTCACATCACTCACCATGAAATCTTCTTGCTCTAAACTCACATTTCTTCACCTCATCCTGTGAGAGCCAAAGTTTTAAGTATTAATTACTCTGCCTAAGAGATCCATAAAACAAAATTGCCTCTAACCTGTAAGACTCTTGCCCAAGTATGGATACTTCCTGAAATACTGGTGGCTATTGTTTATGGAAGATAACAAACCACGTGTTTTTCTCCCCTAAACTACACTGATGTGTTTGATCACATGTAGGTAGGAGGCATATAGGCAGGAAGTATATCAGGATGTATGTTTACTCATGATTGGACCTGGTGAAAAATACAGTAGCCTTACGGGTTTGTCTTTATAAGCCTCTGAAAAATGTGACTCCATCACTATTGTCTGGGAGCCCATGAATGGACCTGGCCAGAGTCCATCATTCTGGCCTGTATTTAATTAAAACTTACTTCAAGTTTGGTTCAAAATATGTGATAGTGGTCTTATTCTTGACTAGTAGATTAACAATCTTCCACCAAAAAATAGTATTTTTAGCTTTTTTTAAATCAAGAATTAGACTGTGCATATTATATCACAGATGTTCTGTTAGCTACAATGCACTTATAGTTGTACTATATCAGGACAATATCAACATCAATCTTAATTGCTCTTATTGCTTCTATGTATTAAAATACAGAAGTCAAAAACAGAATCTGTAACTGTCAGAAATGTACTTATATACATCTGTTAAATATGTTCATATAAAAGCAAACATTTCCCTTACAGTAATATAGTGAAACAAGAGAACTACGCAGGACCAAGCCAGCTAAAATTCCAGCATGAATGAGGGAGGCTCCCGAGGCCCCACTCCTGTGAGAGAAGCTATTGGTAGTTGATGGCTGCTGATGGAGAGACAGTCGTTTTCCTTTGAGAATGTGGCCATTAGTAGGTTGTCTATGCACCAATGAATGGTCCAAATTAGATATGACCAGCACTTGTTGGACTCTGGGTTATTAGTAACAAAAACAAATACAGGACATGAAGCCTGAGGGAGATAAGTAAGAGGCACTGGATGGAGTTGGAGGGAGGTATTGGTGGATGGATATGATCAATAAACATTGCATAAATGTACGGGACTTTCAAAGAATAAAGTACATTGTTAAAAAAAATAGTGATGTGAAAACAACCAATGAAAAGCTGCTTATTTTGTTGTTAGATTTAAGCCCAAATAACGTCTTCCACATTTATGAGAATCTTGGGGATTTCAAAAAATAAGTTCACAATTACTTTGAATGAGCCAAAACTGTTACTATGCATAGACATTCCTCTTTGTGAATCTGCAGCCTGGGGTAGCAGCAGTTTGGACTGACTCATCATGGAATCCAGCCCTCAACTAGCTAAAGACTAATGCTACAGCAAACTCTCGAAGCCAAGGAGATTTGAGATAAGCATCTCAAAATGCAGGGATCCGCCCTGGCTGCTGTTTTCCACATGTTGCCAACAGATCACTTTATCACATAAATTATCAAGGCTTTAATGAGTACTGGATTTATTTATTAGGGGTTAATTCTTAATGTTTATGTAGAATTTTAATTTCCCACTTATTCTCTAAAAGATTTTTTCACCTTCTCTCAGCAAAATATATTACCAAGTATGTCACTTGAAAACCCACGTATAGATTTGTATGATAAATTCCATCCATAACTAATAATAGGAAATGGTTTATTTCTCCAGATGAACTGAAATGCTCATCTGTGTTACTAATTCAAACAGCATCAGTCTCAGAGAATACTGTGATAGAGGAAGATAAAATGCATTGGTTTGTGTTTTGCTCTTTTTGGTCACATTTATCTTGAACTCTTCTTAAATAGTCTTCTTTTTGACAGTGGGCAGGATAGAAAGTGAAAATAAAATACATATCAACAAGTTAAAATTAAAAATAAGAAAATTTTCCTTTTAAAACTTTCTTATACATTTTTACTTAATCTAGCTAATAATCAGTAATGCTTGCTATTATTTTAACTAATTCTGTGGCATTTGAAAAAGTGTACAAATGCCAAAGTATTTGTTCTGTAATGGGTTTCCAAAGTCCAGGGTTTGGTAAATTATTCATTATATATTTTCTGTCTAAAGGTACAGTTTTCTTTTTTAGTGCTTTTTTTTAGTCTCAGGAATATTTTCTAAAAGTTGTATTGTTTTACCCACTTTTCATAACTTCTAATTAAGTATACAGGAGCAAAATTGTTTGAAAGATAGATATAGAAATAAATATAGATATATTTCTTAATAAGTTGTCAAAAGAAATGTAAATTTAATTATTTCTAATTACCTAAATGCTAATAATCATATAGCTTGTATGGAAAGTAAAATGGTAATTTAAAACTAGGTCACAATTTAAAATATTTCATGTTATATAAGACAAAATGTATCCCAGCTTATAACTATGCTATACTAGATATCATGGATTTGAAATTTGAAAACACAGGTTATATAATCTCATTTAAAACCAAAACTGAAAAATTTTAAGATGTTTTCAAGAACTGTAGAATCCTCAAATTTTAAATATACACTTTGTACAAACTAAAGAAAACCTAACACATAATTTTTAAGGGAGAAAGATATGTTTAAACCCCCCTGCAAGTTACAGGGTCACATTTTAACTGTTTATTCCTTGAGACAGTTGTTATTCATCATCAAAGCTTATAAGGTCCTGAGGTCACTTGCTTAATGAGAGAAAAATGAACTTGAACATGCACTCATCAACTTGGCTGGACCAGGGACCATCACACCGAGGATAAAGTTGATAGCAAGTTTACAGGGAAGAGATGGTGAGCTTTGATGAAGCAGCAATGGGGTGAGCTAAGGTTTGGTAGACCTTGGCTTTCTTTCCTAGCTCATGTGAGAAGTGCTCATGTCACTGGCAAGTTCACAGACAAAAGCAGGCAGAGGTAACGGGAGAAACTGCACTTCAGAACAGTGGAGAATAAGAGCAGGCCTTGACGGCAAGAAGTGCACGCCTTACACACCATGCTGAAGGACACAGAAAGTATTTAAAATTCTCTGAGAAGCTGAATTATGCAGCAACGTAAAACCTTAAAAGGAGGCTTGAACCACAGGGCAGATCAGGGAACCACAGGAGTGAACAAAACACTATAGAAGAATGCCACAGACATTCTAACAAGAACTATTTTAGTGCAAACATTATTTAAGTTCGAATCAGAGCAATAAAGACCTTTGTATGTGTATTTCAAAAAGAAGAATTTGTTATGCATCTTTGAGACATCTCACCATGGTTCAGGCAAAGATCCCAGAGTGTGCAGCGCACAGACACGGGAAGGAAGCTCACAAATTCTGATTGCCGTGCAGCAGCGGGGTCTGCTCACTGCTATCAAGGTCCAGCAGGCAGAAGTTATGGCACATTGCTTAAAGGCCTTCGAGTCCTTCCTTTGCCTACTGTGCTTACAATCACTCCATTTCAGCTGGTCCGTCAGCTGCTTTGCCACCCTGCTGTTATCTATCTTCCACACTGGTCCAGCCCAGTAACTTTGAATTTCAGTGAACTTGACTCCCATGCTGATGTCCTAGGATCCTGCTGTTGTTGACCTTGTCCTGTTTGAGATGGCAAATATGACTTATGGGCAAAGTTGATGAAACCAGTCTAGACATTACAAAGGTGCTTTTTTGGTTGTTTTGTTTTCTGTTTGTTACGGTTTTATTTTTGTCTTCCACTTGATTTACTAAAGAAATTTGTGCATGGCAATCATTTTGTTCTAGACTTTTCACTTAATGAACTTTAAGCTGGGCTCACCTCTCATTGGCTCAACACTTACCTTAAAACTAGAAAAAAAATAAGACGCTAATACCCTTTAAACTATTATCCTTGATACCAATACTACTAGAATTTGTGAGTATTATAGAAAACCCACACTGATTTTTATTTGTTTTTTCTATAGCTGTTAGGTATAATGGTTTCTTTCGTAAAGTACAAATATCTCTTTTGCAGAGCAAGATAGACTGATAACACTGAGCATTTCAGGGAACTATTTGGATTGTGAGAAAGCAGTGGCCCTTTTAGCTAGTCATATGGCCCATGCTTTCTCCCAGAATGGCTTTAATACTTGTGTAGAAGAACAACTCTATAATCCAACATCACACCATTCTGATCCACCTCAATTCCAGCCATCAATATGTTGTTTTTCTTTTTAGTTTTCTAAGAACCTTTTTACAGAATTCCAAAATATATGATAACTCTTTGAATACAAGAATGGGGAAATATAAGACTATCACACAAAACCAAACTGCCCTAATCTGCCCTACTGGGCTCATTATGAATCAGAATCTCAGAGTCACATTCATGCAGCTTCAGGGGTGAGATGAGTTTAGAAAGCATTTTTGAGGCTCCACCTCACACACAGTGAATCCCATATTGAGGCTGACATGTGCTCTGGAATTCTATCACTTCAGCCTTTGTTTCTTTTTTAGATTGGGAATCAGAAAGGGATCTGGGATTTACCTTTAACCCTTATTAGCTATCTGAGCACAAGTAAGTCCCTCACCCTCCTAAATACCTTCATGTGTCATAAGTGCAAGTTGCAGAATATAATACTGCAAAGTCCTTTCATCTTGAAATTTAATATGGTAACTATACAAGCTTCAGGATCAGGTGTTATAGCTCAGCATTTAGGAGATAGTAAACACAGTGGAAAAGTTTGAGTTGTTAACAGCAAATTTTAATGGAAATTTGGAAAAAGCCACATGTTTGAAAAGATGAATTATAAAGGGTGTCTTTTCTAGAAAGTTGAAGTAGTGAAACGCTCTCCTTTTAGAAGGACAGTTAACAGCACCCTGTTCTCTAGTCTTAGAATGGGGAAATAATGTTGACTTCTAGTATGTAGTGGTGGCATTATTGCCCCATTAGAGGGCAGGTCCGTTTTAACTTTTTATATGTATGTTAAACACTTTCCCTAAGGTATATACAAACTATTCAAGCTACAGAAATGACGGGTATGGCGAGATATGTCCAGCGGTGCAATGGTAGTGTGATTGTCATGGGATTAACAAACCAGTTCTGCTCAGATTCAAGTCCTGTTCCACAAGATGAAACTTACATACAGCAGCACCAATATCTATCTAAGAACTCTTGACTAGAAAGGTCACAGACATTGTAGGAGAAGCCACTACTAGGACTTTTGCTAAGAGAGCATAGTATTAAACCGATCCCTAATGATTTATTTTTGTACCCAAAGATTAATGCCTTTCGGCATTCATCAGAGAAGGTTCTATTTGTATTAGATGGTGATAAACACAGCGTCCCACAACTGGTCAATGTATAGAAAATAAGGGGCTGCAGAATAGAACATATATACCATAGACTCTATTCTCATGGCTCAGGAAACAATGTGGAAGAGAAGCAGAAAGAATTTAAGAACTATAGACTGTAGACGACAGTAAGGAAACAGTACCACCCAGTCATAACAGAGCCGGGGCACATATGAACCCATAGATGTGGTGATAGCATGCACAAGGTCTGTGCAAGCCTTAGCCAGACAAAACACAAGCAACAGAGAGAAGAGTTGGACACAAAGTCCTACCCCTAGCCATGTAGTTATTCCTAATTATTAGCTGCTGCAGTTCCTGGTAACTTCCTGTGGAAGGCCACAAATCCAGTACTTGGGCAGCACATATTGGTGTGAACAGGGAAAAAATAAGGACAGGAAAAGTTAGGTGGATGATGAAGGAGAGTGGTTCTGGGAAGAGTTGATGGAGGAAGGGAAAGGCATTGAATATTATTAAAATATACATGAAATTCTCAAATAACAAATGATTTATTTTAAAAAAGAATAAAGTAACACTGGATTCCCATGCCTTCTACCTACCTTAGATCCCATTTCTCTCTCTCTCTCTCTCTCTCTCTCTCTCTCTCTCTCTCTCTCCAGACCATGTAATTACAACTCTAATAATTCTTCACATGGGTTCTCATGCTGACCTTTGTCCTCCATACCCTGGGGTCCACCATTCCCACCAACTTCTTCACCTGCACATCTCCATCCACTCTTGGATGCAGGAGAACATGGTCTTTCAGGCTTGACATCATGATCTGCTCACTAGGAATGGGTGTCTCTATTTCTATCAGTTGGCAAACCAATCATAATCCTATCCAGTTTACGTTGCACTTGACTTGAAAGTTCACATTTTCAGACATGTTTTGGACATTATTTTAACAACAAATCTCCATTGGTTCTGTTGATAACATGTTCTTCTAATTCTCCTATCAACTCTAATTGTCATTGTTTGTAAATGTCAGTGTTTCCTAAATTCTATCATTTGATCTCTCCATAGCTGTGAGTCTGAAGGATAACAGATTCTGAAAAATTGTCACTCCTGTTAAGTATGACTCATATAATATGGAATTGTTCATTTTCTTTTCTTCTATGTTTTCATGTATCTCTCCATATTTTCTAAGGCACTTGTATACTATAAAATCAATTTGGAAATCTACCATAATTATTCCTTAGTACTGTTTCAAGGTCGCTGATGTTCCTGTTTTCTAACTTCTGTTTCACCCAAGAGTTCAGCACCCTGGTTCCCAGCCTTCCCTCAGCTATGTTCTTTTTCCACTTCAACTGCATCAAGTGTAGAATTGGAATGATAACTCTCTCAAATAGCAGTGTCATGTGTGAGATTAGATCGTGCATTTAACAGGTCTAGAACACAGCAGGAGTGTAATAAATGGTATAATATTATTATTGTTGGAATTATTGTTTTTATTACTGCTAAGATATGAGGTCCTATAAATTGCAACTGGACCATAACCACCATTAACTTTCTATGCTATAGTAATAGTAACTGAATATTGAACTTCATCTGATTTGCTAAATTAGCATTTTTTGAACTGCAACATAGCTGTGAAAGGAAGAGTTTGCAGATTAATTCAACATAAGAGATGCAAGCTTAGATTAGAATTGCACACAGATATGGTATACTGAACATCAACTTTCAAATATTTAATTAGAATGTACCCATTGGCTATTTGGTATCTTAAGGATGGCTTTGTACTCACTGGCTAAATCCAGGAATATGTCTGTTAGTTAGTGGAATATAATCCTATATGTTACAGGGTATTTCCTGTCTTAGCACACAGTAAATTCACTATCCGTGCAGATCTTTAATCTTTGGATTAACTTCCACTTAAAATAATGAATGGCTATTTAGGATATATTGAGACACTGTACCTTTGTTTTAAAATTCATAACCAGATTCAAATAATAAAACATCCACATTGAAAGGTGGGGCTAAAATGTCAGCCCTTCGTAGTGCTTTCACCAAGTACACATTGCGGGTGGCTAAGCCCAGCTTGAAAAGGACGTTTGACCTAAGACATGGTGTTATAAAAGAGAGGGGAAAGTTCTGTCTTCATGTGGTTCCCAATTTAAGACAGGGCAGAGCTGTGAAGCATCTCGCCTGACCTCTCCACAATGACTTCTGAAATGCATTTGAAGACAGAAAATAATAAAACTCACCAATACCCAGACGAAGGCTAATACACAAATTGCCTGACTATGGGAGGGAATTCTGCCAACTTTTGATGGAAGCAGATCAGAAAAAAAAATTATGCTCTGAACTTCACCTTGTTGTAAACCCTCTGCCTTGTGTTTGATTTTCAAAGTCCAAATCCATTTTTAAGGCTTTCTTCTGAGTAAAACCTGTTCACGAAGTGAGAATAAAGATTCATGCTTCTAAAAACAGCTTTTAGTGATTTTCTGTCTCCCCTTTACTTTATACTCAGAGACCAACAGAAAGTTAAGGATCAGGAGGCAGAAATGATAGTGTGAGGAAGGCATTCATGTCTAGCATGTAGCACTCAAGCTAGCTGAGCAGTCAGTAGGTTCTCTTGGTTACAGTGCAAGGCACAAATGGTTGATGAAGCATTTCTGTCATAGATTAGCTTGTGTGACACTCTCTTCTTAATTGACTGGCTCCAGAGGAGTAAAAGAATCGTTAGAATCTTGAGTCTTCATCACATACATCCAACCAGAGATCAGCTTTCTCCATCCTCTAATAGGTACCATGACCCTTTTCTAATGTACTTTACATCTTCTGTTATAATATATATGTATATATTATATATATATAATAACTTATCCAATAGATGTGGATCTTTACTTATTATCCATCATCTTTAGTAGTTTGCAAAAGCAAACCCCAAGATTATACATGAATATATTCCAATACAAGTTTTTTTTTTTTTTTT
>CABHPH010120197.1:0-10272 GCA_902168325.1 Peromyscus nudipes
TTCTATATGTATATGAAGCCTATGAAAGAGATATGTTCATTGTGGAATTTATTTAATGGAGTTTAGATTGTAATGCTTATGCCTCTCATGGCTTCTGTACTTCCAAGAATACCCTGGCCTGACTCAAGATGTGAGCCAGATGCTTGTAAAACTTCCGTTGCCAGAAGAATGATTTACTGATCCCATGTGGCAGATGTTGGCATCAAGGAGTTGACATTTTTGCTTTTCACCTCCAGATCCATTTCTAGAACTTGGTGCTTTTGAATATGATTCACATCTAAGGTGCATTGACAAAGCACAAGACTGAGGACTGGGCCTGTAGCTCAGTGGTAGAGAGCGCTTACCTAGAAAGCATAAAGACTGTTTTAAAATGGCATAGCAAAGACTAATTTAGCAGTTAGCATCATTCTAAATGTTTCTAAGAACAGACACATTTATTCCTTACAGGAGCTCTGTGAGATCACACTGCCAGTAAGTCTCTAAGAATTGAACAGAGCATCTCAGTTCAGGAGATTTCACAGGCCTTCATAGTAGACTTGCCTAATACGATTACTACACCAAACACAATGAGAAGAAATATTCTTATTATCATTTTGTCTTCTTATTCTCTGACAAAAGGGAAAATGGTTGATTCTGTACAGTCCAGTTACTTACAGCTCTCTCTGTGGAGAAAGTTAAAAACATGAGGAAAGTAAATTTAATTAGTTCCATGGTAATTATTGTCTGACTAAATTATACTTTAAAATTTAATATACCAATCACCACTTAATTAGCAAAGTGAGTTGCAGAGGATAGCCTTATGGTCCGAAGCTAATAAAAAACTGGCTAGTAAGCATCACATAAATTCTACTTTTCTTAAAAACGGAGTGTTTCTTAGCTTGTTCCCTCCACTGCCTGCCCACCCCCATACCACCACCAGAATCAAAGTAGAAATAAACCAAAGATTTTTCCATGGTTTCTAAATCTGCAGAAATTCTTCACTGCTGAATCAGACCATATTGCTGGGATGGAAACACCGATGTCGGTCTTTGGGGAGAAGAGGCAGTGTGGCTAGAGGGAGGGGGTGGTGCATCCAGCCTCTAAAGACAACAAAGCTGCACTAGCAAAGACAGGGAGGGAAATGTCTACCTGCCACTCTGGAACAGGACTACTAAGGGGAGAGACTCTCTTGCAAGAGGGTGGAGAAAAGATGCTCCTGCTGCAGGACCTGTTGGATACTGCATCCCAGGGCCTATTGGATACAGCATCCCAGCTTCACCAACTCTGCAGGGTCAAAATTCTAGGCCCACTTTCCAAAACAGTTCCCAGCCAGATTTCTCCAACTGCTTACGGATCAGAGGAGTAAATAGGGTCCAGTTTCTGGGAAGCTTCCCTATGATGTCAGGGAAGAGAAGGGGAAAATCAGCTTGTGGTGCATTGATCTAATTCCCCCACTTAAAGCAGAAATAGCCTGTGAATCCTGCAGCCAGAAGGATGTCAGGGAAGGGCTGGTGGTATGTTGAGATTCCTACTGTCTGTTACTCTGTACAGATATCAAAAAGATCACTGTTTTATTGCTCTTGATGGAGAATAGGACACTTGGATACAGGCAGCCTTAGCAGAGCCCGGGAAGCAGGCACAGGTTACAGAGTTGAATGTTGACGGAGAGCATGTCCTATTGGGCATGGAACAGGCAAGGCTAGTTCCTTCCTGCCTACAGCTGTCAGTGTCATCTGTACATGAGCTAGAGGTGGGGATGCTCTGTGGATGCCCTTCACCATCTGCCTCTCAGACTGAATCCAGGCTCAGCAACCCATCTTACTTTAGCCTTAATCCCCAGATGCTCTGTGGCTCAAATATGGGAAGCATCCTTTTTTTTTTTTTAATTTAAGGCACAAATCCTCCAAGCAGAGCCTGCAAAGTACATTATATCCAGTACGAAGGCAATAGCCTGGGAAGAAAAAAAAATTTTTTTCATGTGGGAAGTGTCTTACTTCTACAAGCCAGAGGTTGACTCTTCCAGGCTTTAAGGAGGATCGCCTCAGTTAAAATATGCAAAGCCCCTTCGAACCACACAAAGCATAAAGTGAACTATATGCAAGATATCACTTGATATCCTCATTCCCATTTTGCACATAAGAAAATGAGACTCATAAGGTTCAGTAAATCGCCCACTGCCCGCTGATGAGGAACAGAATCAGCATTGAAATCAGGCCTGCCCCATCCCTAATCTTTCCCTGTTAGAATGCTGTCGCCTTAAAATAAGTGCAATGAGAAGAGAATGATAAGAGTCAGAACTCACCTTAATCCTTGCCCGAGTTAAAGCCCATGTTATAACAGTATGCCTCTAACTGAAACACAGCCCCAGGATCCTTCCCAAGTGGTGTGCCAAGCAGTCACTCCCCATCCTTTGGCACTTGGATGAAAAATGAAGCTATTATGCCATCTTTGAGTCATGACACTAAGTGCCTAGGCATCCAGACCCTATAGATCATGCCTCACAGTCTTGTTCCCCATGAATCTTCACCACTGTTTCCTGAGCAATGTCTTCAATAGAAGTGAAATTGAGACCAGAATGTCCCATCTATTTCAGAAACAAACATTGCCCCAGGACAACCCACCCACTGCACCATAACTATGTGCCTCAGCATCTCTGTACCAGACTGTTTTCATACAGAAAGAGCTGTCTTACACTACAATGCCTCTAATGCCTCTATTTCCCTGTTTTTTGCCATTCTCTCTCTCTCTCTCTCTCTAGAGAGAGAGAGAATACAGATCCCAGGAATATAGAGAGAGAGAGAGAGAGAGAGAGAGAGAGAGAGAATACAGATCCCAGGATAACTCAATTATACAGGCAGGGTATCCACAATACCATCTCTCTGTCCACTGTCCACTGTTTCTGAGGGTTGTTTCTGGTCATTCTCACTTACACATTCATTCATGCTGTTCAGAAGCCACAGACAGCCTACCAACGATGAAGCTTTTCTTCTATCTTTCCTAGATGGGACATAAATTGCAAGAAGGGGAAAAGAATTCACTCCAGTCCACAGGGAACACTACAGATTTACTGACAACGGGAAGATGGATGGGCTGTGCTTTCATTCATTCTATTGTCTGTCACTCAACAGCGGTGGCCATTTGTATGTGTGTGGTTTTTCATCCCCTCTTCCGTGCAAGCCACCCAAGGCCAGCTGTTTCTCACCACAACAACTGGTCTGCTTGCTTCTCCCAGTCACATTCCATCACAGGAAAGGAAAGAGATGCCTGAAGGGCTCTGGAGGCAAAAAATGTCCTTCTGTTCCCAAGGGAAAGGCAGAGTCGTGCCAAGCTCAGCTTTCTGTTCCTACAAAGAAATATATATTTGGGCTGAGCAGGGTCCCCTTGATGACACATATGAGGGGACAGTGGAGCAATGCAGGCCAAGGAAACGAGATACTTGAGCTGAGCACACGTGATGGAATCTAGGAATCAAGAATGGATATTGAAAAGAAAACAAAAGAAACAAACAAAAAACAAATCTAGCAAAGGTGTGAGAACCTAAAATTGAATCTGAAGACAAGAGAATCTGCTTGACTGTGTGGACTTCACTTCAGCTGCCACAAAAATTTCTTCAACATGCACCTTACTTGAGTGATTCTAAGACAGACTTTTCCATACTTAAGGTCTCTGAAATTAGGATGCATTTTATAATTGATAATCTATCAATGGCTGTGTTGGCAATGAATTTTTTCTAGTTGATACATTAAATAATAGTTCTTGTAATCTGTTGCCTCATATACTTCACAAAATATAATTAACATGGCCAAGTACTGTGCTGGATACCTCCCTAGAAATTATCTTGCTTGATTTTCTTTGTTTTTGTAGAAGGCTTATTGAGATACCATAAAAATGTGTCATTCAAAGTGGGTAATTTATATATTCACAGAGTTGTATAACCATTATTGCCGTCGGCTTTAGGACAAGTTTGTCACCCTGTAGCAAACCGCTATGGTCATTAAGAGGTGCTCCGATCTTACTCCAACACACTCAGTCCTAGAAAACCTCTCATTTATTTTTCAGTTGTACATATTTGCCTGTTCTGGACATTGCACAGCGTTTATGGCCTCTCATGTCTGTTTCCTTTCATTTGTCAGAATGTTGTCAGAGTTCATTCATGGTGTAGCGTCCACCAATACGTCATTTATTCAATGGCTAACAATATCATGTTATACCATAAACTCCACTTGTTTAGTCATAAATCCTGTGACAGGCATTTGGTTGCACCTAACTCTCTCTCTCTCTCTCTCTCTCTCTCTCTCTCTCTCTCTGTGTGTGTGTGTGTGTGTGTGTGTGTGTGTGTGTGTGTGTGTGGTATTATATATATTTTCCTGTGTGTGTTCCTGTAAGAGGGAGAAGTACACACGTGTAGGCCAGAGTTCAACCTCAGGTTCCTTGAATAATCTTTTGTACACCTTGAATACACTTTTTTTTGAAGATGAGGTCTCTCATTGAGCCTGAAGCTCATCAATTCAGCTAGGAGCTAGGTTGGCTGGCCAATGGACTTCAGGGATCCACCTGTCTCTGCACCCTCAGCTCTGGGGCACATGCTGCCACACCCAGCTTTGACAGAGGGACTTGAACTCAGGACTTACTGCCTGTGTAGCAAGTACTTTTTTAACACCATCTCCCAATCCCACTCCTACCCTTTGACTATAACAAATAATTATTTTATGAGTCTACTTGTGTGTAGGTTTTTATGTTAGAGATGTGCTTATTCCTTTTGGAAATATATACAGGAGTAAATTTTACGTGTCAAATGGTAACTCTGTGGTTAACATTTTGAAGGGCTACCAAAATGTTTTCCAAAGTGGCCATATCAACTTACATCTCACATAAGCAGTATGCAAAGGTTCCAGTTTCCCTACCTCCTCATCAACACTTGAGATTATCTGACTTTTAATGTTAATCATCTCAGTAGCTATTTCACCATGGTTTTAATTTGAATTTATCTAGTGATTTATGATACTATTTTTACATGAGCTTAACCACTTAACCTGAAAACATGCAGAGAACATTCAACTCTTGTTTTGCAACAGACTTTCAGCCTTTACCATATTCTAACCATGTAGAAAACTGGTTGCATTAATGACCCCAGTTCTTCAGTCCTCTCTGTATGCATGCTCTTTGCCAAGTAATTTGACAGTCATCTCTCTTGCTGACTCTGGACTTGCTCCCATAACTTGCTATGGCCAATGGGATGTTAGGAGACTGTGCCAAGCAAGTCTGATGGAGGATGAGATTTGCAGTACAGGGCCAAATACTCATAACATCTCAACCAAGACTATCTGAGATCAGCCAGCACCCAGCCAAGCCCCAGACATATAAACAAAACTCAGGATATTTGGCAAAGCTGCTTAGAAGATTTGTAGCTCACCACAGATGCTTCACCAAATATAGCCCATATTACCCAAAGCCCAAAGACTCGTGGACTGGCTGTTTCTTTTCACCCACCACTGAGAACCTAGGCGGTTATTTTGAGCACTATTCTAGTCTTGCCACAAGACGACATCTTAAATGCTGAGGATAGAAGAAGTGAAAGACAGATCCTGCCTCCAAGGAACCATAATGACTTAGAGAGGGCAAAAGCATACCCAACAGCTAAAGAGGCCTTCCGTGTCTTCTGTGAAGAATATCTGGGCACTTCTTTGACCAGTTATCTATGCAGTGCTTCAGATAAAGGAGACCATGAGAGTCTTGGAAAGACAAAGTTTTCTAGTTACCCCTGCCCCCAATTTCTCTACCTGGTGCTTTTGACGGTCTCCCTTGATGTTCACGGCAGTGTATCTTCTACCCCTATCATGTTTCTCCTGGAGCCATTAAAAATGTTTGGTGATGCGCAGACTTGGCATAAAATTTTAATTATGAATCTTGGTTGCCCAAATTAGTGTGCTAGCATAACTTTAATTAAAAGTTACTGCTTCGTATACCTCCCAAGTCCTACCCTGATAAATACGGTTTACTATCCTCCTAAGTCATTGCCTTAAGCCTCTTTTGGCTTCTCCTGCAGTTTTCTTTGAGGCACTTTAGGTTGGCCATATCTTGACTTCTCATTAGTCACAATGTAAATTCAGGCCAATTTTTAAAAGTTTGGAAGCTTCATCCCTGCTTTTTAACATTTAGCATTTTAACATTTTACTATGCTTGCTATACCTAGGAAGACAAGGGAGAAAAATAGTAACATAAGCTGGGTCTCCAAAGTAGACTCTCCCCACTCTTTTTTTTTTCAAGTTTTAAATTATCTCTTTTGAAATTATGAGTAGCACTTATCAGGGATATTCCAAGACAGAGGGTGAGCCATTTGGGGGCTCGAGATATTTATTGAGCATCTGAAGAAAGCTGTGAACCTGTGTGCCAAAACAAGCACAGATGCGTACATGCAATATTCATGCACTCGCCGAAGCCCAACTCTGAAGCCTTAAGATCTGTCTAAACGTTTAGACACCCTACCCTAATGAACTTGTAGAGGATTTTGAGTTTCCACTGTGAAATGGCTAGAGTAAATATTTTTGATCAAGAAGTGTACATGCTTAGCCAAGTATGCATCTGTTGTATCATAAATACAGAGAAAATAGAGGGAAGAATTTGTTCATCAGTAATGGGCAAGGCAATATGCACATTAGGAAGAAGCAAAATGTAAGACCTCAAGTAATTTGCTTCATTTCCACAGCCCCAGCTCCGTCACATTCTTGCCAAAGGCTCAAGGCAAGTGACTTTCATTCCCAGAAACACTGTGCTGTCTTCAGTAAGAGATTCCAGGAATATTAAATAACACTAGCCATTACAAAAACTGCATTCAGCTCCCATTCCGCCAGTCAGAATGAGAATCATCCGTAAAACAAGTAACAAATACTGGTAAGGGCATGGTAAGGGTATGAGCAAGGGAGAACACTTACACACTGTTGGTATGAATGTAAACTGGTCCAGCCATTAAGAAAATCAGTATGGAGGTTCCTCAAAAACCTAGAAACAAACCTACCAAATGACCTAGCTATAACACTCCTGGGTATTTACTAGAAGACTCGGAGTCAATACATCATAGAAATACCTGGACATTGGTGTCTATTACAGCTCTATTCATAGTAACTAAGCTATACAACCAAATTAAGGTGGTGTCCTTCCATAGAAGAATGGATAAGGGAAATGTGGTTTATATGTACAATGGAAAATTTTCAACAACGAAGAATGAAGTCTTATGTCCTTTTCAAAAAAAATAGAAGCAACTGGAGATAGTCATATGAGTTGATTTAAGCCAGTCTAAGAAACACAAATATTCCTTCTTTCATTTGTGGGCCCTGGATTTTATATACTTAAGATCCAACACGTACAGATGACATGAAAGTAGAATCAAACCATCTGAAAAAATAAAGGGGGAGGGCCTGGCGGCAGTGGTGCATGCCTTTAATCCCAGCACTCAGGAAGCAGAGCCAGGCAGATCTCTGTGAGTTTGAGGCCAGCCTGGTCTACAGAGTAAGATCCAGGACAGGCACCAAAACTACACAGAGAAACCCTATCTCAAAAAAAACCAAAATAAATAAATAAATAAATAAATAAATAAATAAATAAATAAATAAATAAATAAATGGGGAGGGACACAGACAGAGAGTAGGGAGTTATGGGAGAGAATATATTCCAAGTACTTTATGTGCTTGCCTAAAAATGGCTATATGTATCCTAGTATAATGAAAACCACATGCATATATGTATTATGTCATTGCAGGGCTGGGGAGTTGGTTCAGTCAGTGAAGTTCTTTTTTTGTAAACATGAGGGCTTCCGTTTAGTCCCCAGAACCTAGAAGGCCATGAATCAGACAGAGAGCAAGATGGGAAGTTGGAGAGACTAAAGAGAAGGAGAGAATGATGTGGTTATATCTTAATTCAAATAAATTAAAAAAATACTAATAAAAAGCTGGATGTGATAACACAAGTCTATAGTCCTGGCCTGGAAAAGTAGGAGACAGGTAGAAGAGATAAGCTGATTCCTGGAGCGTGCTGGCCACCAAGCCTAGTCTACCAGTCTACAGGCCAATAAGAGACCCTTTCTCAAAAAAAAGGGGGAATGGGGGAAGATGGCACATGAGAAAAGATATCCAAGATTGTCTTCTGGGCTCCATATCTCCAGATGAACACACACACACATATGCATTAACAAACACTGAACACACACACACACACACACACACACACACACACACACACACACCCCTACCTACAAAGAGAGGCAAGCATTTGAAATATTTTATCTGTGGTTCCCAAGTGCTTCTCTCTGGATATGTACTGAACTCTCTGTATCCCAGTACAGACATTTTAATCTTTTTCTTTTTTTTATTTTTTGAGGTGGAGAAAGATTTGCCTCAAGTCTTCTGATTCCAGTTTCAGAGGTTAGGGGTGGGACCTGTAACTTCCCAAAGCTACCCTGGAAGTTAGTAGACACAGTAGGGTTTAGGAACTACTGGATTAAATGATCCTTGGGGAAGGTCACTTCTAATACCATCACTCTTGAGACTGTGTGTGTGTGTGTGTGTGTGCGTGCGTGCGTGCGTGCGTGCGTGCGTGCGTGCGTGAGTGCGTGCGTGCGTGTGTGTGTGTGTGTGTGTGTGTGTGTGTGTGTACCCATTTGCTATGGTTTGGGACGGGTGAAATCTAAAGCTTGAGCCTGGAGAACTCAAGTTCTGAGTTCCAGTGTGCCCTGAAAAAGAGCAGAATCAAAACAAGCTGCCTGGAGCCTTCCAACTGTAACATCTTCCATTACCCACAGGAAATGGCACTTTTCATACTGTGTGGGACAAGTGCATATCCATTTTTATGCTGTCCAGACACCCTCTGTCCATTCTGCATGCAAACTGGCTGTCAACCACCAACAGCTGAGACTGTCCATGACAACCTGCCTGCCCCCATAATGCTGGAGATGTACTCTGGAGCTGTGCTGAGGATCTCTATCTGGGTCTATCTTCTTTCTGATGGGCAGCTGTTCTAACAGACACCCTGAGAAGATGCTGTGTGTAAGAACCTTAGTACCTGGAGTGCTTCCAGAAGAAAATTATATATTTAGGATGAGGATAAGGACAATCATTGTCAGCAAGGTCATCAATCATATTTTTTTTAATTGTGCTTTATAGAAATACTGTGCTTTATAGAAATAAGTGTCTGTATCTCTAACAGCTGTAGGAACTGACTTTGTGGTAACCTTACCTGGCTTTGGTGACTTTTGCAAAAGTATCGATGCTTTGGCATAGGTGCTGGAGGTCACGGCAATGGGCAAGACTCTGAGGAGTCGATGGGGGCGAGGGTATGCACAATGGATGCTACACTCAAGGTAGGAGAATAGCTTTCCTAACCAGAAGAGCTCTAGGCACATGGCTATAGGTGGAGAAAACCCAGAGCAGTAATTTTATGACTATTGTGAACTCAGTGTTAACCTTACTCTACACAGGTCTAGGATTTGTGAGTTTTACCTGAATCTTCTGAAAGAGGTTAAGATTAGGAAATACTAAATATTCTTATCAACTCTATTAACCCAAGCTCCTTCACATCTCCCTGACCTCATAGAATACAGTAATTTGGGCAAGGTGCCCTAGAATCACCTCAAAATAGCACAGACCTTGGTATTTGCACTTTTGTTTCATGGGGGTCAAGGGAGCATGCTGATCACCTGAATTCTGTCTAGCTATGACCTCTGTGTGTGGAAATAACACTGTTTGTGATGGGAAGTAAGCTCAGTTCAGGGTCACACTAATTTCCATAAGATCTTGGGAAGGGCATTTCCTTTTTTTCTGAGTCCCAGTGTGCCCTGAAAAAGAGCAGAATCAAAACAAGCTGCCTGGAGCCTTCCAACTGTAACATCTTCCATCCACATTTCCATGTTGTTGTCCAAAGGTGGCCCTAGAAAACACAAGCAAGAGCCAGGGCATCCCAGTGGTTGTGGGAAGAGCACTGGATTCTTTGTGCCTCTGGTGCCATTTGCTAGAAACTTCTGCTCACGCCCAGAGTGCAGGTTCCTTTTATAAGACAAAGTACTCACAAGACAGTTGTCAATACTTTGGCTTCTAGAAAGTTTTTGTGCTACAATTTTCTTCACTTTGGGTTCTCCTCAAATCACTTATCCCATCAAAACCTATTTTGAAGAAAGCAGTGGGGACTGGATACATTCAAAAGCATTATCACCCGTTCACCTTTGTTTCTTCCTAGAGCTGTCCTAGGCAGCACCACCCTGTGGCCACCATGAGTGTGGGTGAGAGCCAGGCACAGGTCACCTTG
>CABHPH010120199.1:0-15799 GCA_902168325.1 Peromyscus nudipes
GAGCTACAGAGCATGGTTGATACAAGTTAGGGCAGGACCTCAGGGCAGGAATCCGGAGGGAGGAGCGAAGGCCAGGATGGTGAAGGAGCACTGCTTACTGACTTGCTTTCTCTGTCTTGCTCAGCTGAGTTTATACAGTCCAAGCCCACCTGCCTGAAAATGGCAATGCCTATAGTGGAGTGTACTCTTCTCACCAATTAACAATTAAGAAAATCTCACAGCCGTGCTCACAGGTCAATTTGATGGAGGCAATTCTTCAGGTGCGGTGTCCTCTTCCCAGAGGACTCTAGTGTCTGTCAAGGTGACAAAACCAATCAGCACGCCCTGTGAAGTCTCAAGCTGTTCTCTGTGCCTTTTCCTCTCTCTTGGTAAATGTAGTCTCATTTTGTTCTTTCTCTTCCTCCTTAGATCAAAGTTACAGGAAACAGAATTTATTATATTTAGTAGGCCATCAGTGTGGATCTTGAATGTCAATGAAAATTTTGTAATTTCCTTCCAATGTCAGGAGCAGATTGAATAAAGATTCTGTTCTAGTTTGCTTTTTGTGCCTGTAATAAACACCACGACTAAAAGCAATCTGGACAGGAAAAGGTTTATTTCATCTTAAAGTTCCAGACCATAGTCCGTCTTTGAGGAAGTCAGGTAGGAAGTTGAAGCAGGAACTTGAGTAATGCTACTTACTGGCTCACTGTCTGGTCAGGATCAACTTTTTTTTTTGTTAAACATATCCCGGACTCATCTGCATAGAAGTGGTACTGCCCACAGTAGGCTGAGACCATTCATATAAATCATCAATCAAGATAGCCAGTCTCTTACAGATACAGCCACAGGCCAACCTGATCTGAAAATTCATTAGATGAGGATCCTTATTCTCAGATAAATCAGGGTTGTGTCACAAGTTAACAAAAAAACTAACCAGAGCAGATTGTCTCAGAGATGGATTTTCTTTAAAGTAGAAGAGGTTCGTAGAGTGTGCTTTTATAATGTGTTATAATGCTGCTCTGAAGAGGTGGTGGGATTTTCTCCAGGCCCCAATCATTAATTGTATACTAGTAGTCTTGAGCATTTAATTTAAATTGCCATTTATTTATATAAGGCGAAGTGAAGCTCTCTGTTTTTAAAGTCTGAGGACCAAATTTGTCCCAATAATTAATTTTTTTGCTATTTCTGTGACAAAATACCCTGACAAAAGCAACTTGATGCAGAAAAAGTGGAAAGAGTCCATTCTGACCTGAAGTTTGAAGGGATGGCCTTATCATGGATCCTGGAAGCATGGCTTCTGTTAGAAACAGATGCCAACTGTCCACATCACTATAGCAGTCCAGAGAAGGGAGTGAACAGGAAGTGGACCAGGCTATAGAACATCAAGGCACTCACCCAGTAATGCACTTCCTCCAGCAAGGCTACATCTTCTAAAAGTTCATAACTTTTCCAAATAGTGCCTCTAGCTGGGAAACCCTGTGTTCAAACCCATGAGCCTGTGGGGCCATTTCACGCTTAAACCACACCAACCCAAACTGGTGCACAAACAAACTTGAGAAGAACTTCCTCTCAAGAAGAGAGAGAGGCTGAAACATCACTGAACAGCCAGAGCATCCTCAGAAGTCTGTAAATCAGGAGCTCTGTGTGCTGCTGAGTTACAGAGGAGCCTCGGTCAATGAGGACCAAATTCTCTGGCCAATGTGGGTCAACTATGACAATGTTCTGGGAATCAGGGGTATCTTGTCCTGCCTGTTTTATGAGTAAACATCATGTAGTAAATAGCATGGTTTACTTGATTCTAGAGTTGTGTGAGTCAGTGTGAGCCAAGTTCCTGGACATCAAGGTCTAGGTTTCAAACTTTACAAAAATATACACATAATAAAGATATGATTGTTTCTTTTAGATAAATACATTTTTTCCCATAAGCATTTTGTAAAATTGGGAGAGAATCCCAAAATAAAGCTATTTATCCTGACCACAATGTGACAGAGGCTAACAATCATCGGGGCATTCCTACATTCTCCTTAGGACCCAGTTAGCACATTATGTAAATAAGTGCATCAGACACAGAAGAATCTGACAGCTGAAGCCTGGTGTTACCCTTTTAATCTGATATAGGAAACACATTGATCTCATCAGATTTCAATGGACACACCCAGAAAACATTATTTGAAAACAGCAACCTTTCTTTTGTTAATGGCACTTGAATTATGTTAGCACTGATGTCGTAGTACACAGAAGCGCAAGTGAACAAGGGTAAACTGACATAGTCCCCTAAAACAGGAGAGTGAGGGATCCATACTCAGGCACAGAACCCATGGCTGAGGGAAGGCTGTAAGTAGAAAGGAAAAGGGAATTCCCTGATGCCCTGAGGGAGGGGTGTTCATGACTGCCACAATGAAGATGAAGGTAATTCAGTAGCAACCCAGAGGAAAACCAAAGCATGTCACCAAGATCCGGTTCTTGTCTTTTCTCTGCCCCCCCCCCATCCTTGCGATCTCCATTAAAGGGATTCAGATGAGACTAAAGAGTGTAGTGCAGAAGATGACTGGAGTATGTTACAAGTTAAAGTGGGAACTTTCAGAGAGACCACCATACTCTTGAGGTGTGTGGTGGATAGTGGCCAAAGACCATTATACCAACCTACAGTTTTAGGTAGGCTATTACTATTTCTGTAAGTACTTAGAACATATAGTCTTCCTAACAGGTGCTTCCCTGTCTGGTGCCTATTTGGCATACTTGTCTTAGCTCTAGTTTATGGCAATATTTGATCTTTGTTCTTCAGAAATATGACTGATATATGGTAATAATAAGACCTTTGGAGAAGTTTAGAATATCATGTCTCTATGTAAGATAAGAAATGGGAATCAGATCCATTGTTTTCCTGGTTATACAGGCTGTTGATTATGATAGTAGGGTCCATCTTGATGACCTTCATGATGACTATCCCCTGACTATCTATGAGAAGGCTCAGTCTTCAGCACAAAAAGAAAGAAAAAGGAAAACAATTACCTTGAACAGCATTATAATAGAAGATTGCACAGAGATCACAACCACATCTAAAGAATGGATGAGTATTTTGCCTCTGTCCTGGGTTGTATGACATATATTTTTTCTACTTAAATTCTACTCCAGCCGGGCGGTGGTGGCTCACGTCTTTAATCCCAGCACTTGGGAGGCAGAGGCAGGCGGATCTCTGTGAGTTCGAGGCCAGCCTGGTCTCCAAAGCGAGTTCCAGGAAAGGCGCAAAGCTACACAGAGAAACCCTGTCTCAAAAAACCAAAAAAAAAAATTCTACCCCAAATGATACATTCCAAATAATTTATAGATGATTCAAGTCATACTTTAAAAAACTATATTAGATGACTGAGAAAATCTTTATATATGATAATAAAAATATCAATATTCATGTTGGGACTTTAAATACAGTTGGGTTAATAAAATGTAGAGAGAAAAGTTTTAAATTAGTGTATTATTTAATGCATATCTTAAAAATGGGGCCCTAATTCAATGTATACACTCAAATATTATAAGAAGCTGTTTTAGCTACTCTGATTACATTTATCTCTTCATATTTCATTTAGAATATCAAGTCAAATTCAAGTTTAATTGATGACAATATAATTAATTGTTCAAACATGGACACTTTCCAGAGTACAAGAAGAAGCAGAAACATGTAAGTATGGAAATAGATACACACTGTTAGAGACTCACACAGGTCACGGTATGCTGTCATCCAGGGAGTGTTCTGTGTGAAGGTTTTTGTCTTGAGATGCAGGGCTGTTTATTAGACATTGTGTTAGTAATACAAGTATTAGAGCACAATTCTTAATTTCTATCCACTCAATAAAGGAACAATGTCCTACACTGACTCACTGATAATGGAGAAACATTTGATGCTGAAAAAAAAAATTCACAACGCTTCCATTGAGATTTCAGCACCCTGAGGTTGAGGCAGAGCTAGAGTCTAGCTTGGAATACAAAGTGAGACTTGCCAAAACAAAAATAACAGCAAAGTGAAATTGTATGTTCAGCTCAATTAGTAAAAGTTTGGCTCAATTACTTAAATTCTCTGAATTCAATGCTTAAGAAAAATTCTACCATTATATTACCTAATGAGTATAGTTTTAGTGAGTTGAGAATACCAAGTATTTGTTTTAGTTTCTGTTCTATTTTTGTGAAGAAACACCATGAACACGGCTTCTTACAAAAGAAAGCATTTGACTGGGGACTCGCTTACAGTTTTAGAGGGTTGGTCAATGGTCATCATGGTGGAGAGTGGGATAGCAGGCAGGCATGGTGCTGAGGCAGTAGCTGAGAGCTCACATTTGATCCATAGCTGCAGGTAGAAAGGGGTCCTGATGTGGGCTTTTGAAACCTCAAAACCACCCTGAGTGACATACCTCCTCCAACAAGGCCACGCTTCCCAATCCTTCCTAAACAGCCCATCAACTGGGAACCAAACATTCAAATGCACAAGCCTGCAGGGCCATTCTCATTCAGACCACTATAGTATTTTAATGTGTTAGCTGTGTCTTGTTGCTGTGGCAGAATCCCTGGCTGAAGCAGCTTGAGGGAAGAGCCTTATCTCAGCTCACAGTTTCAGAAGCATCAGTCAGTAAGAATGGGCGTCAGCAGAGTGGCTCTGTGTGCCACACTGAGACATGAGTAGGGCTGGCTTGCTCACACAGCAGACAGGAAGCAGGAGACTTGGACCAGAGTCGGGGCGGGTCAACCCCAGAAAGGCCTGCACCTGGTGAGCTACCTCTGTTATCCAGACCCCCACTCCCCTAAAGCCTCATGTGGCCACATTTTAGATTCAAACTGCATATATATATAATTGTATTTTCAAAATAGGAGAAAAAGTTACTGTAGGGGAAAGTATAAATAACTCAAAATTTAGGTTTTGAAAGGGAAAAATCAGTAGCCCTCTTGAGAGACATGCCCCTGCCAAAGGTATCTGCTGACCAGTAGTTTTAGAACTGAACAGAGGTCGAGCTCATGGGAAGATAAGACTGAAACAATAAGTCTATATATCCTGGACACAGGGAGTAAAAAATTTATGTCTCTGTTGATACCCTGCATCCTGTCAGCCATCAGTAACCTCATGCTTATAGTTCAGCCAGTAGCTTCAAAGAACTACCTCACCCCAGCCCCCTTGTTCAATCCCAAGCTGCATGTAAACCTTTCCTATATAAACCCTTCAAGTGAGCGCTCGAGCCATCCTCCTCCACCCACCATGTTGAGTGTTGGACACGGACCAAGCTCCAGGGCTTGCTTTGTTATTAAAAAACTCTGTGTGCTTGCATCAGATATAGGCTCTGTGGTGGTCTTGCTTGGGGGTCTTGCTTGGGGGTCTTGCGACGGGCACAACAGTTTCAGGGTACATACCAGCATTAAGGAAGCTGACACAGGGAGGTTTTGAACTCAAGGCTAGCCTAAGACCATAGTGAGACCTGGTTCAGAAAAATACAAAGCCTGGGTAAAACCACTTAGAAAATATAAAGGTCAGAGGTAAATGAAAAACTTGAAATATAATACGCAAAACTTGAATAGCTCACAAAGAAGTAAACAGGGATTCTGCCACAGCAACAAGACACAGCTAACACATTAAAACACAGGGGTCACAGGGAAATCATTAGAAAATAGGACACAGATTTTCAGAGGTGGCACACACCTGTGATCCCAGCGTTTGGGGAAGTTGAGTCAGGCAGATCTTGAGTTCAAAGTCACTTTCAGATACGTAATGACTTTGACCTGGATAACTTAAGACTTTGTCTCAAGTCAACAAACAAAATAAAATGGAATATAAG
Source organism: Peromyscus nudipes (assembly GCA_902168325.1). Taxonomy (NCBI): domain Eukaryota; kingdom Metazoa; phylum Chordata; class Mammalia; order Rodentia; family Cricetidae; genus Peromyscus; species Peromyscus nudipes. The sequence goes on from CABHPH010120199.1 coordinate 5,796, forward strand.
TTACAAATACATCAGATGGAGAGGGGTTAAAAATGAAGAGCCAGTTATGTCACCTGAAACAAGCAAAACTGAAGCATAAAACACTTAAATAGTTAGGAAAAAATCATGTAACAAGCAAGCTTAAGAAATCTAAATAAGTGCATTAATATCAGGAGTTTTTCAAGACAGAGATTTTCCCCGGATAATTGAGCTTCAAAATGTGCAAGGCAAATAAGGAGAGTTACAAAAGAAACCAAGAAACCTATAACCACAGCTGGGAATTTAACAGCAGCAGACAGAAGATTGATGGGAACGCAGACTTGAACATCAAAGTCATCGTGATCTGACACACATCCGGAGACAATGGCAGCCAACAATGGCCACATAATGAAGCTCACCTGGGATGTTTGTCATGATGGGCCATTTAATAATCCATAACGTGTCTTAATTATAGCCAGAAAGTGGAGACTGAATGCTGTTCTCTGACTAATACATAATTAAAGCAGAGATAAAACGTGGAAACCGTGCTCAGTGGCAAAGCTTTGCTTGGTGTGTGTGTTCTTGTCCTGGCTTCAACCCTTAGCACAATAAAACACAGATGAACAGATAATTTAGAAATCAGAGGCAACTGCCAGGTTACACAAGTGTAACCCCAGCACTTGGGAAGCTGAGGCAGGAAGATCAAGAGTTCAAGTCAAACTTGACTGTATAGCAAGTTTGATGCTAGTCTAGGCTCTCTCAGACTCTGTTTCTAAAACAGAAAGAGAGAGAGAGAGATATGGAGAGAGACAGAGAGACAGAGAGCAGAAAGGAATCCCATAAACAATAAACCCTTAGACAAATCACAAATTAAAAATGAAAATTATACACATATACATGTCTATACATGCAATAATAAATAAAATGAATCATGTCATTTGTTGATATTAATATATGGACACTTACATAAATGTAGTTGAAATTATATTATGAGATAAAAAATATTTACATTATTATTTATGAATTAGCCCCAGGAGAAGCTAGAAAATATAAAAATTAAATATTAACTAAAGAGGAGGAAAATCAGTGCAGAAATAAACAATATAGGTGTTAGAGAAAAGTAGCAAGGAAGAAACTAGGTTTCTTTGGAAAACTACTGATGAATTACTCACAGCTGATCAGGAGGAGAAAACAGAGCACAGTGCTACCTCGTCAAGGACTTGCCAGACCATGCAGGAGTGGGAAGAACAATGAGGATCTGTTAGCAATGGATTTGTGCAACACATTTATTTTAAATCAATTTCCTTGAAAAACAAAACTCACCAAAAGACTTCCACAGACATATGCCGATTGAATAAATTGTCTGTTGAGAATGTTGTCACTGACAAATGTTCAGATTTGGATGTTTTCATCAGAAACTGAATCAATTATTCAAGGAATCAATAATGCAACAATCACACAAATGTTCACAAAATTCAGGAATCAAGAACGTTCCCCAGCATGTTTTATGAAGCACTAAATCATGATAAAAAATATTAAAAGACATGAAATTTGAAACCAGTAACTTCCCAGGATATAGATGGGAAAGTCTATACCAAATTACTATCAAACAGTATTCAAAAGTTTATTTGAATCCAATAACATAAACGAGAATAATATAACATGAAGAGGAAATTTGCATTTAATATCAAAAATCAATCAAATGAATGTACTAAAGACCACATAGAAGAACTGTCCTTAGATGTACTCAGAGGAAAACTATCTTGAAAGGCACAAATGTTACCACACTTGACTGAAATGTTCACCAGCTTCCCTCAGGTCAAGGTCAGTGTGCAAATGCTACCTTTACCACTTTTATTAGCCTTTTTTTTTTCTGTAGAAAGTTTTGGCAATCACTGTAAAATAAGTAAGGGACATAAAGGACAAGAAGTGAGCCATCTCTTCTGTGGATGACTTTGTTGTTTTCATAGGAAGCTCAGGGTGGGTCAAGGAAGGAACTAGAAATAGTGGACAAATTTACCAAAACCCATCTCTGTGTATATAACAGAGCACCAAATGATTGACAAGGACATACATCAGCTAGGCACAGTTACAACAGCGTCAACAGAAAACACTACAGAATAAATTAACAAAAGACTTGAAAAATTTTAACTCTGAATTCCATTTGTTAAAACATCTAGTAATTTATGGTATCAGTTCTCTCCAAGTCAGTTTATATATAATACAGTCCAAGTCAAAACCCAAAGAGATTCTTTGTACAAGTCCACAAGCTCATTTAGAAATTTTAAAGCTGCTCAAATGACACAGATTTGAATAGCTGTCTGAAGGGCAAGGAGAGACTCCATTGCCTCCATATGAACTAAAGAACACTGGGGAGCCAGCATGGCGGCTTAGAAGGTAAGAGTACTTGCACCGGAAGCCTGGTCACATGACTTGTAGTAGAAGCCTGATCACATGACTTGGGGCCTAGAGCCCATGTGAAAAGTTAGATGCAGCAGCAGGCACCTGCTTTCCAGTTCCTACAGAGAGATGGGAGCCATAGACAGGAATCTCCAGAAATCTGTAGATTAGAGAACCCGGAGTACGCAGTGCAGCGGCAGGAATAATAAGAGAGAGACCCTGACACAGCACGGCGGGAGGTGAAAGGAAGCTGTATCTATATATACAATGACTGGTCTGTGTCCACACACACACACACACACACACACACACACACATACACAGACACACAGACACACACACACACACACACAAATACACACACACACAGGCACACAGAGAGAGAGACAGAGAAACAGAGAGACAGAGACAGAGACAGAGACAGAGAGGTTAAAATTGTTAAAGAACCAGGGAATATTGGAAAGGACAGATACTATTCAGGGCCGTGATTAACATTAAGGCTGTTTTTGCTCAGCTCAGTGTCTGTGTCACTTACAGACTGAAGAATTGACTTGATGTCAACAGGGCATTATTGTGATTTTTGTGGCTCCTAGGCATCTTGTTCTTTGTGCTTCTTTCCACAAATATTGTTTAAAATGATATCTTATGACTATTTGGTATAAAGACAAATTTATCCCAGGCTTCATATATTATGATATACTTACTGCCCTCATTTATGTGAGTATTTTAAAATAAAACGTTTTCATCCTCATGAGTGCACTAAGTTTCTTGGCCTTTGGCATCATTCCTTTTGTGTGTTGTAGAATAGCCAGCTGTGACAGGGAGGTTTCCTTCTTGAGGTCATATTGCTTTTTAATATTTTATTTACCTCCTCCCAACTGGCTGTCTCAACTCATCTTTTGAGGAGTGACAATGAGTACTTTCTCTCTCCACCCAGAATCCTAACCTCTTAAAATAATTTTATAATAGAAAATTTTCTGCCTTTGGCAGTCAGGCTTTTAATTTTTCTTGTGATAGCAGTCTGCCCATTATACATTTATACTCCGTGCAAGCAGAGCCCAACTTGACCAGAGCACTTGTGCTGAACTGAGACAGAGTGGTTGACTGTGCTCTGGCCTTTGACGGAGAGCAGTGCTAATAGGCTTCAGGTTCTCTTAGCCCGAGACAGAAGAAAAGCCAGTTCTGGAGAGAATTTAAAAATAAATGTGAGTAGTCACCTCTTTTCTTACATTAAAGTCACATTAGGGTGATTTGAGAACATATTAACTTATCTTTTTTCCTAGTTCTAAGAACAAAGAACTCCGAGTCTTTTCTGGAACCCTGGTTGTTTAAAGTGTGCTTTGAGAGTCTATGTGCACCAGGGTACCTGGTCGTGAAGGAAGCAGTGTATCTTTATCTGTCGTTCAAAGGCTTCCCATTTGCAAAGGGGATCAAAACAAGACAAAAGCAACACGTCCACTCTGGACCACCAATCTTTCTTTACAGCAGGTCCTCTTTAGCTGAGTTTTCACTAAAGACAACTAAGTTCAATAATATTAAACAGAATTCTAGAAATAAGCAAATCATAAATTTTAAATGGTGCATTGAGTTGTCTATTGGTGGTTTGCCTTTGTTTATCATATCCACTCTCTATACAACCCATCCATTTATTACTTGCTAGCTCACAGCTCTCAGATCACATGTCAAAGGGCTTGTGTTCAGGGGACCCTCGTGCCCTAATGCTGCAGCCACATGTGGGCTTCATTCTCCTCACTCCATCTTATGACATAGACACCGACGCTTCGCATCATCTCACGAAGGGTGAATGATGCATTCACATAACTTATAATAAGTGTTGAAATTATTTTATTTTAAATTGATAATGACTTACTGTGCTGTGATGGTGTGAAAGAAAATCGTCCCCAAAGAGAATGACACTATTAGGAGGTACGGATTTGTTGAAGTGGGTGTGGCCTTTTTGGAAGAAGTGTGTCACGGTGAGGGCAAGCTTTGAGGTTTCTTTTGCTCAAGCTTCACCCAGTGATACAGCCCACTTCCTATTGCCTTCTGATCAAGATGTAGCTAGTACCATGTCTGCCTCGACTGAACCCCTGAACTGTAAGTGAACCACCTCAATTAAATGTTTTCCTTTATAAGAATTGCATGGTCATGGTGTTTCTTCATAGAAATAGAAGCCCCATGAAGCATAAATTGGTACCAGGGACTGGGGTATTGCTGTGATAGGCCTGACCATGCTTTTGTCTGGAGAAATATTGACTTTGGCACTTTGGGTTAGGAAAGCAGTGGAATGCTTTAAGCGTTGCTTAGTTGGACCTACTAGTAGGAGCATGGAAGACAGTGGCGCCAAGAGTTATTTGAACTGTGGAGGTCTTTCTCGAGAGGTTTCAGAAGTTTCAGTGGCCTAGAGATTATTCTTGTGATACTTTGGTGAAGAAAATGGCTGCCTCTTTTCCTTTTCCAAAGAGTCTGCCTGAAGGTAAAGTGAAGAGTTTTGGATTAATTCTATTGGTAGAGGAAATGTCAAAAGAGCCTTCTATAGACTCTGTCAAGTGGTTATTAGTGGTAACTCTAATGAAGATTTAGAATGAAAAGGAGCAAGCTGAGAAAATAAAAATAAAAATAAAAAATGTACACAATTAGAAAAGGGGCACCAGGAAGTGGAATAGAGCTGAATCCTGTGTTTAGGGAGATAAACAGATTAAGAAATGAAATAAAGGGAGTGATGACCTCAGGGCAAGATCCCATCCAGCTAATTCCCAATTTGTGAAAAGGAATCAAAGGAAAGCTTAGAGATGGGTGTAGTGGTGCACACCTTTAATCCCAGCACTTGCAAAGCAGGGGCTCGCAGATTTCTGAGTTTGAGGCCAAACTGGTCTACAGATCAAGTTGAAGGATAGGCAGGCTTAGGCAGTGAAGGTAACAATCAAAAATAGAAAGCTGGTGAAGATGTAATTGAATGAAGGGGCCATGTTCTAGACCCAGCAAACAGCGGAACTTGACAGCTTCAGCCATGTGGTTCTGGCTTTAGAGTTAAGTATAGAAGAAATGGGTTATGGAATTTGTCTCTGAGTCTAAGGAAAGCTGCTGAGGTCAGACATGTATCAGGGGTGTCCCTGAATGGAGGCCTAGAGAGGCCATTTTGTGAAACTGTGAAGTTGAAGCCTGGATTGCCTTTAAGACCCCAATATGTTAGAGTTGCCAGAGCCATGGGATACCTGACAAGGAGAGCTGCTAACAGGAGTGGAATGAACCAGCCCAAGAGAAAGAAATGTGTTGCTGATATGCAGATGGTCTTAGGTGACCCACAGGATGAGAAGCACTGGTTTAGATAATAAACAGCCTCCACACTTCAAAAAAGGGCTATTCCTCATGGTGTTGTCTAGCTAGGGCCTCTTTTCTAATCATATTCATCCAACTTACCCAAGGATGCAAGTTGAAAAAGAATCGGCCATGCCGTCTTCTGGGTCAGAAACTGATGGATGCAATGCCCAGGTCCTCTAGAACAATGGTTCCCAACCTGCGAGTTATAACGCCTTTGGTGGAATCAAACAACCCTTTCATGGGGGTCACATGTCAAGTATCCCTCATATCAGATATTTACATTGTGATTCATAACAGTAGCAAAATTACAGTTATGAAGTAGCAATGAAAATAATTTTATGGTTGGGGCTCACTACAACATGAGGAACTGTATTAAAGGAGCTCAGCATTAGGAAGTTTGAGAACTACTGCTCTAGAAGTACTTTCTATTTGCAAAAAGTAAGTGATTGCCAGCTAGGAAGGATAAGGATGAGGTAAATCATATGAGAAACACTCATCTTAGGTGTAAAATTTATGTGAGAACCATAACAATCAGTAATTAAAGTCAATCATGTGTGTATAGGGGGTGGGGACTGAGGCATGTTCTCACCTTTCTGCTCAGGTTGATCTTGAACTCACTATGTAATCAAGGCTGGACTTGAACTCATGATCCATTTACTTCAGCCTATTGACAGTACAGCACCACTATGCTTAGCTAAGATAAATGACATTTTAATGAAGTGTTTCAAAAGTCAAAACTAATACAAAAACTTCATGATAAAATATCAAATTTTAAATAAAATGATTTATTAGTATATTCTAGATCAATCACAGAAAATTGTACAGTCTTCATTGGGCAGCCAACACTGGTGCCCAGTGAGGCTGTGGTATCCACTCTTGTTCATTGAATTTTAAACCAGACTGTTGAAAGGGAAAAATACACGTGATATAATATCAATTATCTAAAATTTAACACATAAAAATAACATTTCCAAACATGAACCTTACAATTATGTCTGTATATAACACAAAATTCAAAATAGAAATTATGTATCAACATCATTAAAAGGATACATTTTTGGAGTGTAGGACACAGCGGAGGCTTAAGTTTAAGTTATAAGTTAAGCAGTACGTTTATTTTATGGTTCTTTGTGTCTTATATACAAACATATGTGTGTGTGTTACTGAAATAGAAAGATAAGTATTATGAATCACTCTGTAACATCTAAATCTTTACATATAAAAATATTCTACACATGTCATTATAGCGGAAAACGGATGTGTATATAAATATATCGCCCTCCAGAAAAAGAAGTCTGGTTTTCCAGTTTCTGAAGCAAGTTATAAAGATTGTGGATGATTGTTATTCGTAGCAACTGTGACTCTCATACCATATTTCTGTAACTCTAGAATATAATAGGATCTTTCTATTGGTTAGACATACCCTGAGGAACGTTTAACCAAATCCTAAGTCTTGTCTGGAAACTGCAGAACACATTCCCCATTTCCTCAGGCTTGAAGTTAAGTGTCAAACGCTTCATATTGCTCCGAGTTCTCAGTGGGTAACTTGAAGACAGAGGAACCACAGACACCGTGGTGCACTAGGCCCTCAGTCTCAACTGTGCCAGATGAAACTTGGCACTGGTTGTGCTGACATTCTTATTCACTCTCATTTATACATCTTGACCTGAATTACAGCAAAAGTAGCTTTTGACAATTGATTCAACCCTACATCAAGCATGGTAGAGTGGATCTAAGAACAAAACCTTTCCTTGGCATTTCTACTACATGAGATTAGAGCAATCCTATTGTGCTTAAACCTTGTGAAGGGTTGAGCTGGGATGGCAACTTCTCAGACTCTCTAATGTGCAGCTTCTGTGAAAATCTCTGTGAATAAGAGATAGGTTGGAGTGGGCCAGGTGTCACTTTGACAGTTATTATGAGTAAGACTCAGATGGCATTGAAGCAACATGTCAGGTTAGTCAATGCTGAAAAGCACTCTCCGGTTAAGGTCACAATGACCCAGTCTGTCTCAGCAACAGGTAAATGCAACAATCCTGGAGAAAAGGCCAATGCCAGGGAGCCTATAACAGCAGAAGCTACTCATAGGGATGTTTGCACGTCTTATCCTGCTGTGTCTTCTACCTGGCATGCCTTTCTGTCAGGGGTGCGATTCTTAAGGCCACCTTCCTTTCCTCCATCTCCTTGCTGTACTAATCTAAGGTAATTAAAAGAAGAAGAGAAGTAGCTCACGTTGATGAGTGTCACTGCAATAAGACACTAGCTATTCCTCATCATCGAGTCTTTTCTGTGTAACTTCAGTCCCTTAACACAGGACTCTTCTAACACCTGCTTACTATCTGCCCACTGCAGGTGGACTCTAAGCTGCTAGGTAGTAGAGAGCCTGTCTTAATCATTGTCTAACCTCCAGCAAGTCTAAGATATAAACAAATGCAGATCAGCCACCCTTCCTAATAAGGATGGAAGAACTATGTTGACTGCTGTAGAAAAGCCCCATTTTTTTTTTTTTTAAAAAAGCAGTCATCTACGGCAAGGAATGATCAATGTCCTTGTTTGCACAGCTACTGACGGGTGTTTCTTCTCTCCTCGTTTTCATATCTCTTCCTTCCTTGTTCTCATTCATCAGACAGCATCCTCTCTCATTGTTCAAACCAACAAAGCAGCCAAATAACTCCCAGCATGGGAAGTCATAACTTGATTGTCTCTGCAACAGAGTCCATTTCTTTTTGTGTGGATAAAACTCCATTATCTTATACAAACATATGATTCAAACACACTATATGACTTAGAAATGTAGAAAATTTCCAAGACAGTGTCAATTCAAAGAGTAGATATGGAAATCTCCTGAGAAGTATTGGTACTTATTCTTATTATTCAGGCATCTGCCCCTATTATCCAGTGTCAGAATGTTAAAAACACTTGAACTGAAATTTAGAACTAAAGAATATGGGTGGCTTTTATTGCCTGAATCTTGGAATGTTTGGTTAATTAAAACTTTGAGAATTATTTTAAGAACATGTCCACTCTGATTAAAAAATAATAGTAATAAAAATAGATAAACAAAATTTTCTACCATTTCCCATTTTCCTTTCAGCTCAAGGTAGGAAGTAAGACTTCCAAAGAGCTCTACATTCTGAGAACCTGGCATCAGGAAGCAAACCTCCCCACATTGTCTTGTAGCCTGGAAATATATTACCAGGATAGCTCAAAGGGTCTCAAATATTGACGTTGGGTTAAGATGTTTCCAAACAAGCAGAGCTTGACAGGCTACTAATAGTCAGTGACATGAGTACTGTTATTTGAGTGCAATTATGTAGTACGTATGCATCATTGTGCTTTCTGTGTAGATGAAAATATGTTTTGATATATTTTCACATATTTAAAGGACTGTATGCTATAATACATAAACATGCAGATGTATTTAAAAGTATATGTCTCAAGATGTTTAAATTTAATTCATAGCAGTGATTGTGTATGTGAAAAGACAAAGGTCATAAGAAAAAAGAGACAGAACTCCAAAAGACTTAAGCTAGTAGAATTTTCAGAAATTAAGTTTCATAAAAATAAACCAGACTTACTTACGTTTTTGGGACTGAGAACCATGTTATCAAGCAAACTGACCAGGATGCAATAAAAATAGAAACAAGAAGGTACTTTAAAGCAAATACCCAGGAATGATGCCTAAAGTACTGTTCAAATAAAAAAGATGTTAAAGTAAGGACTGGGAGTGTAGCTCAGTGACAAGGCATTTGCTCATACACATGAGGCCCTTAGTTCAGTCCCCAGCACTGAAAAATTAAATAGATGATATAGTTTGAAGGCTCCTGTGTTTGAATACGTGTCTCCAGCTGATGTCTCTGCATGGAAGTTCATGGAACCTTTGGAAGGTGGAAACTCACTGGAAGAAGTAGTTCAGGAGGGGCAGGCCTTGAAGTCGTGTGTGTTAGCTCCACTTTCTGTTTGTTCTCTGCTCTCTCTGCCACTGGGATGTGACCACTCAGCTTCCTGCTCCTGTTACTGTGCCTGCCTAATGTGACTGACTATCCCTCTGCAACTGGAAGCCGAAATAGTCCTCTCCTTCATTAAACTAGTTCGAGTCAGGTGTTTGGTCACTGCAATGAGAAAAGTAACTAACAGAGTGAGTAAAAGTAGGTAAATAGATTAATACTTAATAAATTGTGAAAGACTAGTTTAAAACATCATCTGACTAGTGTCTTAGTGAAATGTCCCCCAAACTTTCCCAAAATGCAGCTTGAAGACTCAAATAAAGACACATTAAAATACAAAAACTAGGTGATGTACAATATAATGCTGGAATCTAGAAA
>CABHPH010120201.1:0-12933 GCA_902168325.1 Peromyscus nudipes
TGCCAGTGTTTGTCATTTCTTCAAGCCTTCTTGGCACCTATGGGAATAAAGAGGTATACCAGTCATTTTAGGCCCTGGGCGATACAGTTCTAATGACAGCCACTTTTGTTCACCCAGGTAGGTAAGTTTACTAGGTACTCAGGAGAGCTGTTAGCAGTAGACATCTGCATCTATTCCTGCATATCCTTTGTTGTTAGGGTGGGAACAGAGATCCACTCATACCCTAGACATCAGTGGGACAAGGACTGAGATGAACCACAGATGCTCAGATTACAATTAGTTGTTTCTTGCTGACATTACTGGGATTGTTGGGCCACTATTCCTTGGATTCTATGTGTAAGAGTAGGAAGTCCTTCCCTACCCTAACCCCCAGGTCTGCCTGAATACCATTCACCATCATCAGCTATTGGGCATTTGTTTTCTTAGGGGAAAAAGTCACACTCAGCCAGCTAAGACTTGCATTTAATGTGCGCCAGGTTGATTTAATTAAGGAAATATTTAAATTGTTCTTATTTTGAATGCTGCTTCCCTACCTCACTTTCACTTAATGTAAGGAAATTCCATGAGATTATTATCTTCCTACCTTCCCTCAGGCAGAATCTTGCTAGTTTGCTAAAGCTGACCTAAACAATTCTCCTGCCTCCAACTCTTGTGTGCTGGAATTGCGGGCAAGTGACAATATCCTTGTCTCCATCAGATGCTTTTTAAGCTTGTCCCTTGATGCCATAGCTTTTAACTGCACTTTTTCTTTCGTGGCCAGATTCTTGGGAAATTCCTCAGCACTGTTCTGTAATGCTTTGGGTTTTTGACCCATTTCACTTTAGAGTATACTTAATTTGTTGAATTTATTTTAATACCTAAAAGTCTTATTCAACTACATTTCTAGAAAGTTTTATTTTTTTATGTCCATTTATTCTATTCGTAATTTTTTCTTGTGAGGATCCTAAACTATTCCTATCTTAAAATCATTTTCAGAGTACTCTATTATTTCCATTCGATACTGAGTGACTATCAGCTGGTTATTTCTCTGGCTTCCTTTGGTGCATACGTTTTTGTCCAGTTTTATCATTTTAGTGCACAGGCTCCTGTGGAGTGGTACTTCTTACCCGTTTCTCTGTGGACATACCTGTCCTTATACAGTGATTTTATAGATGCATCTATTCAGGTTCCTATGAGGTTCTTTTCCTTTGTTAACAAACTTACCATGGATTTTCACCTTGGGTCTCTGGCTCAGTGGTGGTGTTAGGGCAAGATCAGGTTTAAGAAACTAATCAGTAGCTTCATGTGAGCCTGCATTCAAGGGCTTTTGCATCCTCATTCTCTCTTTAATTTCCTTTCACAGCAAGGGAGCTTCTCACTCTAAGCACAGAGTCAGCCTTAGTCACTGCTCCCATATGGAGTCAGTCTCCACTATTGTGTGGGCACAAAATTTCCACCCACTCATGTCTGTTTCTCAGCATAGAACCTGGCCCAAGATCATCAGTCCTGTCCAATGGATTTCTTTGCCTTTCTAGTTCATGGGCATGAGTATCTTGATGTAGACTGAACATTAATTTTTTAAATTCTCTTTTTTTCTCTATCATTTTGTGTACTTGAATTGAGGATGAAGGTTGTCAACATATGACAAAGTGTGATTTTTAATGAAGGTCCTAATATTTCTTAGTGGGAAAAGTACAATTTTTTTTGGTTGCTTTCAGTTTGAAACATTGCATAATATAGTCAGTTAGCTTTCAATTTGAACAATGTGGGGGTATAAATTATTTGTGAAATTTCAAAATATTTATTTTAGCAGAAGGTAATTGACAAGGGAATGCAAGAATAATAAATAGCAAATAATTGTTTTGTTTGTTTTGCTCTGTATTTCAGTGCTCTAGTTAATCCAGGAGTCTGCTATGTTGGGGAGTTTATGCCATTTGAATTCAGATGAAAAAGACACACTCTGAGTCCTGATTTGAAAAGTCCTCCAGGTTTCCACACTGAGTTTCCTCTTATTTTCTTGCTTTTTTTCCCCTTCAGTATTCCTATTTTCATTTATTTGCTTGTTTATTTTATAAGAATTGGAATTAGTTCCTTTTAGATGACTGGATATATGACTTTAAGAAAGGCTCTCTTGAAATGAGTATTTTCAATCAATTCTCTCTTCACTGAAGTGAAGTAAGGCCCCAAAATGAATAGCCAAAGATGAAATAGCATGTATTATTAAAATTGATCATTCTATCCATATGTATATTGTGTTTTGATCAAATTCACCTCATCCAAGTTCTTCCCTATACCTTCACCATTTTTCTTTCTCAACTTCATGTGCTTTCTCTCTCTTAAAATCAAAAACAAAAAAACCTCAGTGAGTCCATTTAGTGTCTAATTTCTGTGCAAGGGACCATCTACTGAAGCATGGGTACACTTTCAAGTCCTCATCTATGAAGAAAACTTACTCTCCCTCCCCATCAGCCAGTAGCTGTCAACATCTTCTCAGCTAGGAGTGGAGGTTCATAAGCTCCTCCCAATCCGCGCTGGAATTTGGCTGGCTTGATCTGACTCAGATATTGTGCGTGGAGTTTTATGCCTGTTGTGTTCAGGAAACAAAGTGTTGTAGCAGATGTCCGGTGCTTCTGGCTCTTACATTGCTTCTGCTCCTTCTTTCTTGATAATTCCTGAGCCTAGGGTAGAGAGTGTGATATAGGTGTCCCACTTAGAACTAAGTGTTCTATACTTTCTTATTCCCTGCATGTAGCCCGGTTTGGGTCTCTGTTAGTTGCCATCAAACTGCAAAAAAGATGCTCTACTGATGTGAGTTGAGAAAGGCATTGATTTATGAACATAACAGAACAATATATAAATAAATAAAGATAATAATAATAAGCGATGTAGCATGAGTCTTAAAAGTTCTTATTAATAAAATCAAACTTGGGCCAGGTATTGGGGTGAAATGCTGGATGGTCAGAGAAACAGAATAAGCCACAGCTATCTCACCTCGCTGAATCCTCAGCTGGTCTTGTTTCCTCAGACTGGATGCCCCGAGCCCTCATCCAGAATGGGTCTGCTGCTAGAAGCCTGAAAGCTTAACCAGCCACATGCTTCTCCAGGCCGCTTCTCCAGGCCAAATGCCTGCTCAGGCCAAATGCCTCTAGTTTCTGGTCCTCACGCTTTATATACCTTTCTGCTTTCTACTACCACTCCCTGGGATTAAAGGTGTGGCTTTCTGGGATTAAAGGTGTGTATCACCATGCCTGGCCGTTTCCAATGTGGCCTTGAACTCACAGAGATCCAGAGGGATTTCTGTCTCTGAAATGCTAGGATTAAAGGTGTATGCTATCACTGCTTAACCTCTATGTTTAATATTGTGGCTGTCCTGTTCTCTGACCCCAGATAAGTTTATTAGCATACACAATATTTTGGGGAACACAATACCCCCACATTTCCTCTCTTTTTGTCTAAAATTAAAAAAGCTTATAACTAATACAAGAAAAACTATATCCAGTAAGTATATACAATACATATAGTCAAGATTACATTAACAATGTCTAGTCCATTAACATTTGACAGATTCAGATAAAAAACTCCATTATATATATTAACAATGTCCAGTCCAGTAACATTTGACAAATTCAGACAAAAAATTTTTTCATTACTTATCCTATTTAAAACAAGTAATTCCTTTTTAAAAGTAGATTCCATAATCTCCCTTTTTATCTTATCATATCCATATTCTCTCTTTTTTCTTTTCATAATACATTCAGTAGTCTACCTTTTGTCATTTTTATATCTTCTCCTTTTTCTTTTCAGTGTAGATTCAGTGATCTACCTATTTATCCTATTTTTCTTTATCTTTTTTCTCAGAGTAGATTCGATGATCTATCTCTTATCTTATTCTCTTTTTCTTTTTTCTTTCTAGGAGTGAAGATATCTTTAGGGAATCTTGAAAAGAAAATTTTGGGTTAATTGTCAAGTCCTGTATCATTTGTCACAGTCTTTGCATAATAGGAAAGTTCAGGGCTTGTCATAAGTCCTTGCTCGAGTAGTCTGTCAGGCTGGATCATCTCAGTCAGCCATCTCAAAATTGTCCTAAACAATTTGTATTCTAAAGTCGATCATTCCTTGGTGTTAATCAGCTTAATAGCTTTACCATAGTCCTTGTGGAATCATCATTGTGGGATTCTGTCACCTTTTTGTAGATTTCAAAGTCGCTGTTAGGCGTGGTCATGGTTCCCTGCAGACTTTTTTTTTTTTTTTTTTTTTTTTTTTTTTTGTGCCTCCTCTGTGGTTTGGAGTAATCACAGTCTGATAAATGTCTGTCTCTCGGAACCATGAACATTCTTCCCTAGAAGAGAAAATCTTCACAGCAATTTCTCCCCACCATTTGTCTTGCCAAATTTTTCCAAACTGACCTTTGTCGATGCTTTCTTGTAACACGATGGTCCTGGCAATTCTTCTCTGAACCAGCAGTAGTAAATCCTTTGTCCCAGGTAGCAGCATCATTGTAGTCACCAACACGATGAGAAGGAGCCGGCAACTCGGAGCAGTAGCTGTCTCCATGGTCCCACTGCCACCGTTTGTGCCTGGGCTCTGGCCGAAGCTTCTCCCCAGCAAGCCTCCTAGGCTGGCCTCAAACTCAGGATCCTCCTGCCTCTGCCTCCTTCAGTAAATCCTACCAGCGTGCGCCTCCACAACCTGCCGAGTATAGCTCGGGCCTGAGCTGGGGCTCACAAGGCCACAGCTTTTTCATGAATTCGTACCACGAACGTTGGGCGCCAGATGTAGCATGAGTCTTAGAAAGTCTTATTAATAAAATCAAACCCGAGGCCAATGTAAGGATGAAAGCCCAAAGAGGTCAGAGCTAAGAATCTTACCCGCTTTTCTGCCAGCTAGCTTCTCCCACCAAGAGATTTCTCCATCAAACTGCAAAAAAGATGCTCTACTGATGTGAGTTGAGAAAGGCATTGATTTATGAACATAACAGAACAATATATAAATAAATAAAGATAATAATAATAAGCAGTGATATCATTCCAGAGAATAGATAAGGTAAAGAATGGGAGAAAATCTTTACCAGCTAATATATCTGACAGAGGGTTAGTATCTTTAACATAAAGAACCAAAATAACTTACCACCAACAAGGCAGATGATTCAATTAAAAATTAGGGCATAGAAGTAAACAGAAAATTCTCAAAGGAAGAAATAGAAATGACCAAGAAATATTTTCTTTTAAATGTTCAACACCCTTAGCTACCAGGGAAATACAGATTAAAACTTTGAGATTTCATCTTACTTCAGCCAGGATGGCTAAGAAAAACAAATAAACATATCCTCCCAAGTCAAATGACAACAAATGCTGGCATGGATTTGAGTTGTGTGAAAGGAAACCCTTATTCACTGTAGGTGGGTGTGAAAACGGGTGCAGACACTGTGGAAATAGCTGTTGAGGTTCCCCAAGAGCTAGAAATTGAGTTAAGGAGAAAAATCTAGAACAGACCTAAGGAGAGACAGACAGGGGGTGTATCTGGATCAAAGCGAAGGTGGGGAGGAGCTGGGAGGAGTAAAAAGAAAGGAAACAGTAATCGGAATATATTGTCTGAAAGAAAATCTATTTTCAATAAAAGACCCCCCCCCACACACACACCTTCATTTCACATTTGAAATAAAAATACTTTTTAGTTGTAAAAAAAAATGTTCAGCTGCATCTCTCCTGGGCATACTCTCAGAGGACTCTATCTCCTATTACAGAGATACCTGCTCATCCATGTCGATTGCTGCTTTATTCACGATACCCAGAAAATAGCCTAGCTATCCATCAAAAGATGAATGGATAATGAAAATGTGGTACTTATACACAATGGGATATTTTTCAGCTATGGAGCAAAACAGAATTATGAAAATTCACGGGCAAATGAATGGAGATGGAAATAAGCATTCTCACTGAGATAGCCCCGTCCTAGAATGACAAACACCGTATTCTCTCTGTCACACCTGTAACTTTGGATACTTGTGTTTAAATTGGAATACTCACAGCAGTCAAGAAGCTAGGAAGGGCTGTGGAGGGAGTTCAAAGGAAGAAGACTGGAGTATGGGTGGTGTGAAGGGGGAAGGGGGGATAGGAATAGGAAGGGTTAAATTGGGTAAGGAATGTGAAGGCAGGGTACAGGAGGGAGGGAGTATGGAAAAAGATAACTAGCCCATATTGGTGTTTTTTTTTTTTTTTTTTTTTTTTTTTTTTTTTTCTTTTGTTCTCTCTTTCCTGGGTCTTTGATGTCTTCTTGCTCAGGAGAGATGCTGGTTTGGTTCTGATGGTATCACAACAACCAGAGCTCATCTTATTTCTTTCTAAGCTTACCCACCGCCTGACTCAGGCTTCCCTCAAGTGAACATACTGGAATCTGGTGTTGTCTTTTGACTTCCTTTGCTTTAGTCAATGTCTTACCTGAGAAGAAAGGGCTAGGGTACTCTAAAATCTTATAGGGGTTTTGGGTAGGCTAAGACAGTAAGCAATTGAACTCATACATTTTCTGTGAGTAAGCCCATGAGGGCTTACTCTTTCATAGATTTGATTCATGTTACTGAGAACTTAAAGCTATGCTTTTGATAAAGAATTGTTTTGAGCTTGTTTCAGGTCATCTATTTAACAAAAAACAAAATGACAAGTGACCTTGCTCCAAACTTCTTTGGTGACTACAAACATTTTACATACACTTTAACATTTATTATTTACCCTCATCTATGTAGGAGCCATGTTGGCATACCTTTGCACAAAAGAAGGTGGGTTGACTTAATTCTCATAAATGGCACATGGTCTTTAACTTTGATGTATGAAAATTTACCAAGATAGTATATGTTGAATCACTGCTTACGACTGGAATAAAGTGGTGAATAAGACCATATTCAGGGCCCAGTATCCAGTTATGTCCAGACTTTAGAAATCTTTAAAGAAAGAACAGCTATGTAGTTGTTAAATCATTTTTTTCATATTTATTTATTCATCATGTGTGTGTGTGTGTGTGTGTGTGTGTGTGTGTGTGTGTGCATACTCATACACACATTTGCCATGATATGCTTGTGGGCATCATAAGTCAGTTTTCAGGAGTCAGTTCTCTGCTTCCACTATGTGGGTTTTGGGCATCAAACTTGGATTTTTAGGCTAGGCAGCTAGTGGTCTGCTGAGCCATCTTACCATTTCCAACTGTATAGTATTATGTTGTAAGTGTACTTACTAAATGCTTTGAGACCTGAATTTTATAACTTTTATTTTCATTTACAGAAATTGTAGCCAAACTTTCAGAAAAACTGTGATTCTGGCGCTATTTTTTTTTTAAACACAAAATTTTAGTCAATGATAATGGAGACAGTTGTTTGTACTTAGGTTATATAAACTAGAGAATACAGGAAATTACCCAGACAACTTAGATGAAAAATAAAACAAAAACAAAACCATGCTGTTGTGAGAAATCTGGTTTTCTTTTTCACATGTAAGGGTCAAGTACACAAATCCACAGAATAATTACACAGATTTCCATTTTGCTGTACCCGTATAGGCAAAACCAGTTTGAAAATGTTAATGAGGTAGAGGAAAATGAGTTTCAACTTTTCTAATGTAAATGACTACTTTCCCCCATTAACTCAGTTTTAATATTCAATACCATGCCAATAATTTACTATAATAAAAAGTGCTATAAAACAGTTCACATGAACATTGGCCTTTGCAGTAAAAAAAAAAAAAATACAGAGCTATTTTTAAGAATGGGCCAGCCAAACTTTGCATAGAGACATTTTGTATGTTCTGAAATTGTGTATGTGAATTTAAAGGACTGTTGAAAAGTACTATTTTTTGTATATTATGCGTACAAAAATTATCCAAAACATCATATATAGCCTTGTTCACCTCAAACTTTCTCTAAGTATCTAAGTATCAGTACTGATATATGGGTTTTCTGTACAGTATTATCTTGCCAGATAAGTGAGTTCTGAATCAGACCTGAGTTTCTTCAGGGAGTGAAGAATCTTCATGGGAGTGTGGATCTTGGAATCTGCTTCCCAATAAAAGGTTTAGATGGTAGTCATTCACAGGGACACTCAGAGTGCCTGCCTTCACTCCAGCATTGGAAGACATTTCATTTGCTGCTTTTGGGGATCATTTTATGACTTATTTATTATAATTTACAATGATTTGTTAACTTTTTAAAAAGTTAATTTCTGTTGAGATAATTGTTTTAAAAATTGAAAGAAATATGCATTGTGGACTTTTTTTTAATTTTTTTTTTTTTTTTTTTTTTTGGTTTTTTTGAGACAGGGTTTCTCTGTGTAGCTTTGCGCCTTTCCTGGAACTCACTTGGTAGCCCAGGCTGGCCTTGAACTCACAGAGATCTGCCTGGCTCTGCCTCCCCAGGGCTGGGATTAAAGGCATGTGCCACCACTGCCCGGCTTTTTTTTTTAATCTTAAAGGACAAGTTGCATAATGTGAAAACTGATCATTTAACTGTAGGGTCAACCATATTTACCCAGGGTTGATTGATTCTAGCAATTAATCCAATCCAGCAAACATGGTTTTATAAACTGATGTCAGAATTTATCTTTTAAATATGGGGTTATTTTTCCTTTAAATTCTGTAATGAAAAGGAAAGGATATTTGTGTGTGTGTGGTGTGTGTGTGTGTGTGTGTGTGTGTGTGTGTATGTGTTACTAGGGGTTGAACTTAGGGCCTCATGAACACAAGGCAAGTTACTCTAGCACTAAGCTGTATTTCTAAAACGAGGAAGAGTGATTATACTTAATTCATCCATTTTTTTTTCTCAGTCGAATACACTGCTTTGTAACCCAAAGGGGCCTCTTATAGGCTACAGATAATCATATTCTAGGAAAAATGTCTGGCTGACACATACAGTTGAAAATAAATTCAAATGTCTGCATCGACGCTCATAGCATACACCACGGAGTCCCTGGGGTAGTTAGGTTTTCTGAAAGTCCTCTGCTTCTCTGGCCATGCTGAACCTGTTACTGAAGCGCCCACATCTAAACTCTCCACATCTCTACCTCATGATGGTTTCCCTCTTCCTCCTTGTTCCCTCTGTCATTTAGGCGCTGCCCAGCTTCTCTCCAGATTTGCATGCCACTAGCCAATCTCTTGACTATTATGATTCAAAAGCACGGGAAGCAGATCGGCAGATGTTCCCTGTTACCCACCACTGATGAGAACAAGTAGAAACTGATCAAAACAGGACTTTAGACCTGGGAAGCTGACGGTGGCTCAAGCTTTTAAAAATCTAGTTTCCTTCGATATAATATGTCCTTCCTAGGACCATGGCCCAGTGAACTTTTTCTTGTGGCTTCATTAAGAACATATACTTTAGGTTTTTTTTTTTTTGCCTTGGCACCTAAATAACACACAGATTTGTAGTATATGATTTCAGTATCTTCTATGAAATATGAAGTGTAATTTAAAAGTGAATGTTATATTGAATGTATTCATTGTTGATTCCACATCTCACTAGAACTGTTTCATGTTAATATTGGTACTTTCACAGTTAAATATGATCTAAGCACTATGGAACTGTACACAGACCTCAATTGTTGCCACAGGGACAATTTTATTACATGCCTTGCCTTCAGTTTACTTTAATAACACTTAATAATAATGTATCACATTTATGTAGCACCTTTTATCCGATGATCCCAAAGCACAGTAAAAACATTAATTCTTAAAACTCTCTAGGAGAGCAGTAAGTATTTTTATACTCATTAAATTTTTTAATAAAAATATAAACTCATGCTATAGCTGGAGCTAACATTAAATGGCTTAATTTGCTAGGGAATAGAAGCTTTACAGTTTTTGCTCCTGGATTTTGAAACTTGGTGCTTATTAAAAATAGAACAAAAGATCCTATTCTGTGTGCAAATTGCAAATAATACATATACACATATATATATGAAAATATGAATAATACTTATAAGTGTAAAGAAGAATATAGTTATCTATAATGCTATAACACAGACATAACCACTGTCAACATCTGAATGTCTTTGTAAGTCTTTACATGCACATAAACAAATATTTTTTTTATAACATGTTTCTAAGTATATGTATTTTGCCACATATCATATCAAGGCAGTGTCCAATGTTTTAAATTGTTTTTGATTTTTCGGTGTCTACATGAAGATTCAGTGTGAACGTTTAACAATTCAACTACTCAGATACTTTTGAATTCTCGTGTTCTTCAAGGTTTGAGGATTAAACATAATCTTTTGTTTATCATAATGACTTTTCCTATGCAAAACATATTTTATTTCCCATCTGTTTCCCCCCACCCCTTAGGGAAGACTTTAGAAGTAGAATTACTGTGTCAAATGGCATTAAAGTACTTAGGGTATTTGTGTGTATAAAAAATTAGATTCTGCGAGGTTTTAGTAATTTGTCAAGTCTTTTATTTACAAAAGTAAAGCTGGGTTTTAAATTCCTGGTGAAACTTGATCTGAATGTAAGGGTAAATAAATAAAATATTGTCATGTTAGATAAAAGCATCAGCTCAGTGATAGAGGGCTTGCCTACTGTGTACAAGGCTATGGGTTCAATCCCCATCATTTGGAACGAGTGTTACTGAGTGTGTGGGAGAGAGACGTTTGGATTCGGTCACTCTTAGGTTTTAATTTTACCTGGGTGGCTTCAGGCAAAATTTTAATTTATGAGTCTCACCCTCTCATCTGTAAGTTGGAGATGATAATGTTTGTTTTATAGAAGTACTGTAATCTTTAAATGAAATGATACATACGACACAATTGTAGCTTCTGGAACTTTCCCACTGTCTCGATGGTTTATCCAGTCCCATGGCTTCCACATGCATTTATATGCTGACAGTGTACAACTACCTTGCCCTGGCTCAGACCTGTTTTCAGAGTCCCTGAGTTGCGCATCCAGTTCCATACTTAAATTTCCACGTATGTACCTCACAGGCATCCCAATCATAAAGCTACAAAAAGTTCCAGGTGTGTTATCTTTTCCATACGTCTCTTTACATGCTTATATACAAAATATTTTATAAAGTTATATCATTAATAAACATATTTGTCGTGGTTCTCTAGAAAAACAGAACCAATAGACTAATGGAATAGAGATACTACTCTTATATGCTGTATTCTCTTTCTCTTTTTCTCTTTCTCTCCCTTTCTTCCTCTATTCCCATAGTGGCAAGTCTGGAGTTTGCAGGTTTGTATGTCTAGTAAGAGGACACTGAGAAGGACAGATGTTTCTTTTGACACCCGGTCTTGAATCTAAGGGCAGCTTGGAGGACATGGAATTCCATCATCTCCTGGTTCTTAAATTCTCTCATTGGTTAGATGAGGGTAATCTACCTTATTCAGAGTTTGCTAGTTTATCTCAATCTCACCTAAAAATGCTTGCAAATGACATTTAGCCTAATATTGTGCATATATCTCAATGCTGTCTTTAACCAATCTTACACTGTCCCTAACATGCAAAAGTAGCCATTATGCTAAATTTATATGTAAAAGTACCGATTGAACAACTCTCCACCACCAATCTTAATGCCTTTCACGCCTTCTCTCATCTCTTTATGGGCTTCTGGCATTTGTTTTGCTGTTGAAGCTAAACTCCCCCAATGGATAGCTTCTCTTCTCCCACCCCAGGGCAAATCCTTCACCAAGGCCTGTATGTTTCTTTGTAAACATTTTCCCAATCCACCTTTTTCTTAGCTACAGCCACCATTCCTTTTCAACCACACTTCTCACTCTTATCCCATCTAATTGCCTCTCAGCCTGAATACCAAAGCAGTCTAAAATTTCAGTTTCTATTGTAAAAGTCTGCCAAATTTCCAATGTCCCTGTGAATAAAAACTAATTTTTTATCCTAACAAATGTCAAGAAGTCCCAAGACTAAACATGTTTTTGTTCCTATCCACTATTAAATGCATATGTTGTTTTTTCTTTTTCCTGAACCCACTCATTCTCCACCAGTACTATGGGCCATTTTTAGGCCCTAGAAATTACCTAATTCACTACTGCTTCAAAGCCTTTCCACGAATTGCTCTGTTTGTTCTTTTGAAGCCATTGTCCTTGGCTTTTCCCCTTGTATTGTTTAGATATTCATAGACGTTTTCCACTTAGAGCAGTCATTCTGAATACCATCTAGAGACATCCTTTTCACAATACCTTGCTTTCACTTTCCATAAGTGGTCACAGTACATGGTGTGTGAATATGTATTTGTTTCTTGAGAGTCTCTCAGGCTAGTCTCTAACTTACATGGCTGCTTGGGTTGCCATAGTATATTCATTGCCTAACTTAAACTTTATTTGCACAAACAGGGTATTCGGTCAACATTTCAATAGATGAAGGATTAAACATGGATTAACTCCAGGGCTGTTCCTTTCTTCATTATTAAAATGATAAAATTATATGAGAGTTTGCTAGCAGAGACAGTGCTGACTTCTAGAAAGTCACTTCTAGAAAGAAGATCGATCCATGAGTTAATTCCCAGAACCTGTAAGGTGGTTATATTTGTAAAAAGGAGTCATTGCAGATATAATTAAGATTTTCAAAATGCAATCAACCTAGGTTATCTGAAAAATATCCTTATAAGAGATACAAGAAGTTAGACAAAAGCCATGGCCTTATGAAAATGGAGGCAGAGATTGCAATAATAGCCGCTGTGTGTACCCACTATAGCTGGAAGCTAGAAGAAGCAGGGAAAGGGTGTCCATTACAGTGCTGACACCTTGATTTTGGATTTCTATCCTCCAGAAATGCGAGAGATTGAATTTCCTTTATTTTAAAATACATAGTTTTTTACATTAACCCTGGGAAATTGATTTATGAGGTAATATTGTTATTAAGGTCCTTAAAAATTTCTACACTTTGGTGGTAAAATTCTCATTTATCCTGATTTAAGGACTCAGAACACACCCCCATGTATTATAATACACAACATTGTCAACAG
>CABHPH010120202.1:0-43217 GCA_902168325.1 Peromyscus nudipes
GGAACTGCAAATGATCACTTTTTTGTATGAATTTTTCTGTCTTTCCTACATAGCTGTGTGATTTGAGAATTCTTGAGTGGGGAAAAGGAATGTATCCACTCATCAGAGCACAGAAGCAAGCCGGTACCTTAGGACACCCAGACAGATATCACCCCGTGTTGCCTTAATTTGATGTTGTCTCAAGTCAGAGAACTAAAATGGATTTCTTAATTATTTATACTAACAAAATGGGTTTGTTTAATTCTTTAAAACGGCAAAATTGACAACATAATTTCACTCATTTGTTTCTTTTAGACTGGAAAATAAAGTCTAAACTAAACTGCTTTAGAATGTCTGCCTTTCAATATATTCCTGATCATTTAGGCAAAATGATCAAAGTACAATAGAATAAATATTTATGGACTTAATATTACTCCTCGTATCAATGAATACAACTTTAATTTTTTATAGCAATGTATATACTTAGCAAGATATTTCAATATCTCTTAGAAAGAACCATGAAATGAAAGGAACCAGATTCAAAGCCCAGCTCTACATGAAATTTCTTTTAAATGAATACATCAACTAAGAACGTTGACCTTCAAAGCTAGAGAAAGTCATTAGTTTTCTGTAGATGCTAAAACAAACAAGCACAAACCTAGCGGCTTTAAGCAGTGCCCTTTGATTAACGTCCTGCTTCTGTGAGTCAGAAAGCCCAAGGACAGAGTCGAGCAGCTAGGATTTCTCTACTTGAGGTCTTTCAAGTTTGAGTTTGAGGTGTTAGTAGGAACTGTATTCCATTCTGAAACCTCAAGGCAGGGATATCTGCTTTCAGTTCATTGTGATGGCTGACTGAATTCATTTGTGGGATGAGATGGCATTTCTTTCTTGGCTGTCAGTGGGGAGTCGGGTACCCCTGACATCTTAGAATCAGTCATGGCATGTAGGATTTCTATGCATGGAGTCTTGCTGACTTCCACTTCCAATACAAAGTAGAATGATTCGCTCCTTTCAAGGGCTTCTGTAAATACATTCAGCTCATCTAGACAACCAGGGGTTGGGGCATGGGTATTTGTGGGTACAATTCTGCATATCCCCATAAGACAATGTTTTCTGAAATACTGGGCACACCTTAAACACAGAACGTGTTTATTTAATAATTGATGCATGAAGGGAAAGGACAGTGGTATATGTTTCACTGTCACGTGACTGAACCTCAATTTCCTTTTCACCAAAGTAAGACTGTACATCAATTGCACCTAACAATCAATGTCTGAGAATGAAGCAGAAGTGTTCATGAAACATGTGGTCCAACTTTTGGTACACACCAGGCACCTGGTGACTGTTAATTCCTGTGAACAGACTGCAAACTGGCTCTCAGAGTCTTCCACAGGCATATGTGGCTACCCAAGGACATGATACTTCTGCTCTTAATTTAAGCCATATAGCTGGTTTATGTTCTAAAGAACCAGGCAAAGGCGATGAGTCCCACTTCTGAGCCAGGTCCACAAACTGTTTCATGTGTGCATCTTTAACTGTACGGCCTAGAAGGACCTTGAAAACCACCTGCTAAATGGAAATGGCCAAGTAGCTATCCGTTTCTGTTCCTGGAAGACTGAGTAGACCTCACTGAGAACACGCCCTTTGGACTGCTCTGTGAGCAAGAGACGAATTCCATTTTATACAAACAACAAGGTTTTACATTCACTTCCCTTAGCCCAGCTCTTCATTTTTTTCTCATTTCTTATTTTTCAGAAGTCTTCACTATAGAGAAATTCTGTTTTACAGTGGCAGTAACTGTGACCCTTAAGTATGACCATAACCTTACAACCCAAGATGTCTTCCCTCTGTACCTAAGACACCGGACTCTCAGTAAAGCTGCAGTGTCCTATCAGACCACCTATGTCTGAGGATCTGTTCTCCACGTCTCTTATCCCCACTCCAATCTCAGTCTCCATCACCTACATGGAGCAGAAATGTCACGAGGAGTTTCTGAAGGGCTATCAGACTGTTCTTCAACTATTATAAAACCCCTTATATGTGCAGAGGTGTGGCTTTAATTCTTGCCAGCCAGCTAAGTTCAAAGGGGACAAGCTTGAAAGGAGACATTGAAAAAGAGCCTTATGATTTCTTAAAGGGCAGCTTCCCTAGTGGACCCATCCCAGGGATAATTCTTTGTCACCCCAAACCATGGAAGAAAGGCAAATAATACCTCCCAGTGTGTCGACAGTAACTCATAGACGAGGAAAGGCTGTGGAAACAGGTCAGACCAAAAATATATAGTGGTGAGTACTGGCTATGATGCTAGGCTGCCCAGTATTTGCCAACTGGGGAATGCAGGCAGTCAGGCCAGGGCGGTCACCGCAACCGAAAAGAGAAGTACAAACAGTGTGGTAACTGTCCTGTGGTTACATTGCAAAGGGGTCCCTTAGAAGACCAAGAAGTCATGGGCTCTATCCTGCAGAGAGATGGTTCATTTTTCATGTATATTGATATACCCATAACGGTACATACACATAGGTACTTATTTAAGATTGAAACAGACTTTGAAATCATGCCTACACTTCTACTTTGATTTTGCAAAACTGTTTCACTAAATTGGTTTCATGAACTAGTAATGATCTACTACCCATGGCCTGAAAAGGAATTTTTAAAGGAAGATGTCTAGAAATCTGGAGAAAGATACAGCATGTGTAAAAAAATAAAAATAAAAATAAGGAAATTAATTTCAGAAGAGTAAGAAAAGATCGGAAGAAAACAGTGCAAATGGACAGCAGCCCCTAAAGACATTATTTCTCACTGTCAGTAAGATACCCCTTTTGTGCTGATGAAGCAAAAAGGCAATAAATTGAGTTCCTATACAGAAAACATAAGAACAGGGAAGAAACTCCAGAGTAAAATCAAAGATAATCCCAGACTTCCCCACAATCTAGAAATTGTGCTACAAATTTTTATTGTAAAAAGTATTGATGACTGACAAGATGTAACACATATACATGTACACACATCCATTTAAGCACACATGTATAACTCATTCTGTGACCACGAATCCCAACTTATTGTTTAAAAACCTGTTCATAGAGCTGGGGAGATAATGCAGTCAGCAAAGTGACTTTCTTATAGGCAGGAGTCCCTGAGTTTGAGCCTCAGCATCCATATTTTTGAAAGCTGACTATAGGAGCATGTGCTTGTAACTCCAGCACTTGGGAGGAAATGACAAATGGATTCCCAGGGCTCACTGGCCAGCCAGCTTAGTCTAATCAAGCAATTTCTGGTCAATGTGAGACCTTGTTCAAAAGAAAAGGGGGATGATGCCTGAGGGATGACACTCACGATTGTCCTCTGTCCCTTTACACATGCACACACACATGCACACATACCCACACACTCACCTGAACTACATATAACATGCATAGAGAGACTAGGTTTTGAAAAACAAGATTTAAAATGGCAATCTCTGGAATGAAGTGGCAGAGCGTGGCACATTCTACAAAACAGGCTTTCAATCCCTTTTCACCCCCCACTCCCAGTGCTTCTCAAACTGAATTGAGCTTAAGGATCCCACTGTTGGAATTTTAGAACTGTGGCACTGGGATTCTCAGTTTCTGATTCAGCGAGCACAGGACAGTACCCAGGAATCTGCCTTTCTGTTGGCACCCCGGACCAGAAGAAGGATAAAGACATTCACACTAGTATGCCTCGCACAGCCCTGCCACGACTGGAGCTCTATGAAAGGTGCAGAGGTGGATAGAACATGAGCAGAGGCTTCCAGAAGATGGCTGCCTTGCAAACGGAATTCTCTGGGAGACTTGTGCTCAAGAAAGCTGATGGAAAACTGAACTATCAGAGCCAAATATTTGGTGTAGGAATTCAGCAGTCTGTGTCTTAAGCACATAGGATCTGAATGAAAAAGGAGGACACGACTGCTCATGGTTGAGGTTGAGAAGGGTTTTTTTTGTTTGTTTGTTTGTTTTGTTTTGTTTTGTTTTGTTTTTTTGTAGATGTGAGGGGGAGTACAGCCAGAGGCATCTGGAAGAGTCCAGAGCAGGGAGAGAAAGAAGCACACCAAACACATCCAGCAGACTGAGCAGGACCATGGCAGGGCAGGGCACTGGGAGAGTTAGAGGAAGAGAAGAGAGAGGGGCAAGAGAGGGGACCAGGAGCCAAGAGCAGAGGAGAAAGAGAGAAAAGAAAGAGAATAAGGACCAAGAGAGCCAGTTGCTGAAATGGCAGAGTTATACAGGAATGAGAAGCCGAGCTATGGAGTTTTAGTGTAGGGAGCTGGGTGAGAAGAGCAGAGAGGAGCCACAGATACTGAGTGAGCCCACTGGCCAGTGTGCTTTGGGATGCTAATAGGCAGCATAGTTCGTGGTTTGTCCTGAGTTTCTTTGGAACCTGAAGGATCCACTGCTTGGTGTGTGTGGAGGGGTGAAGGGGTTGGGGGGGGGGAACGACACAGACAGAATGACTCAGAACCCTTCTCTCCACCCTTCTCCCCATACACAAAAGAAAAAAGCTTCCCCACCAAGCTCTAACCAAGCTCTAAGCAGCATTTCAGACACTTTCTGTTTTCTCAAAGACTGTAGGTCTCAGGACAAATGCTCTGAGAACTCTGTAGGTACTCTGTCATACCCCCCTGCTCCGGGGGCTGACTGTGGTCAGGACCCTGTTGATGAGTCAGGAGTCGAGTTTTGCTGGTAAATTATGTGCTTTTCTTAGAACTAAACAGAACCCATTACTCTGTTGCTAATCACTTCCGCATCCGAGAATTTTCACACATTACAGAGACGCATTTGTTTGTCAGGTAGAATAAAGAGCCCTTTATAAATAGTGCTGCTGTCTGCAGACGCTGAAATGTAACCATGCTTTCCCAGAGTGTTTTAAAAGATGAAGCTTACAAACTTGAATTGTGTGCTAATTAATAATTCGAGACAGCTATCTATGTATCCTGTAGCTGTTGCTGATGGCCACTATAAATACGTCTAATTGACCATTTATTTTTAATGACATCAAGTTCTAATATTTGCTATCAGCATGGGATTCCCCTCTCATGAATCCCTTCTATTAATAGCATATTAAAAACAGATTTCTTCGGTTAACAACAACCAAAAATATGTATATTATAGTGCCTTTCTGGCCTGAAAAGAAAAACACCCTGAGAAACTGGGATGAATTATTAATTTGTAACATCTGTGATTGGTTTATGTTACAGTGAGAAAATCCCAAAGGGATATAGACTACACAGGCTTCTTGAAGCTGACTTTATATCTGAAACCCCAGGGGACCGGAGGCAAGGCATGGTCCCCATAGCTTGTCCTTGATAAACTATTGGATGTTCCATGACTATGTGTTTAAACATTACTGATGTCACTTAGGTTTAGGATAAAATGGTCACCGCTTCCTTCTCAGCAAATAGGAGTTTGCATTGTTTGTTATGATTGACAGGGGCATGAGTCTATCAGCAAACAGACCGGCAGAGATTTTTACTTTGTTCCTACTGAAAGCAGCTCTGTACAAGCGTCATATCCAGCTATGATATTGCCACCAGTCCCTACCTCCTCTTAATTTCAGAGAAGTCATTTTGGTTTCAGTGAAATGGACCCCCAAGAAAGGGAGAAGGGTCATTTGCTTTGAATTGTAATCTCTGAAATCTGAAGAGGTTTTCATAAACTGGTATCATTAAAACCAAGGGACACTTACAAAAGCAATAAGGATTGACAAGTCTTGACTAACACCAGCCATCTGTGGATGCCAGGAATAAGCTTTTGAACACATTCCAATCTGCCATTTGCCTCTAGATATTGAAATAGGTAAGAGTGCAATCTCTTCAAAAGTGTTTCCATGGCCCAGAATGCTGAGTATAGCATGCTGCATGGCCTGGCTGCAGACACCTCCCCCACAGCCCCAGCATGCCCTTTTTGTACCCTGTTTCCTAATTATGCCTCACTGATTCCTTTATATTATGAAAACTCTGCAAGGGATTGTGATGTTAATTGGAGAAAATCAAATGCCTCTTGAGTAAGGTAGATTAGTTGTATAAAATGTACTAAAAAGATTAAAATATGTAAATCAAATTTCACTATACACAT
This sequence comes from Peromyscus nudipes, assembly GCA_902168325.1. Classification (NCBI taxonomy): domain Eukaryota; kingdom Metazoa; phylum Chordata; class Mammalia; order Rodentia; family Cricetidae; genus Peromyscus; species Peromyscus nudipes. Next base: position 6,069 of record CABHPH010120202.1, read on the forward strand.
GCAAATCCAATTTCTTTTTGCAAGTTCCAAGGCTATCTATCTAACTCTTGCTGGTCCCTTAATTCAGTGTGAGTTGGCCTGCTGTGGGATGGTCTGTATGTCAAACATGTTGCTTATTGGTCAATGAATAAAACACTGATTGGCCAGTGGTCAGGCAGGAAGAAGTATAGGCAGGACAAGGAGGAGAGAATTCTGGGAAGTGGAAGGCTGAGGAGACACTGCCAGCCGCCACCATGACAAACAGCATGTGAAGACGCCGGTAAGCCACAAGCCATGTGGCAATGTATAGATTTATAGAAATGGATTAATTTAAGATATAAGAACAGTTAACAAGAAGCCTGCCACGGCCATATAGTTTGTAAGCAATATAAGTCTCTGTGTTTACTTGGTTGGGTCTGAGCGTCTGTGGGACTGGCAGGTGACAGAGATTTGTCCTGACTGTGGGCACGGTAGGAAAACTCTAGCTACATTGGCCTAAGGCTTCTCACAGTCTAAAACAGCCCTTGGTCTCTGTAGTCTAGTGTTTTACAATCTTTCCCTCTTTTTTCATTTACAGTACTAACAGTATGACTAGATTCTAAAATCTTCTAATGATATTTATTTTTTACTTTAAAATTTCTTACCACTTCCAAACAGTCAATGATCTTGGTTAGTTTATCTTCAGGTAAGTTCTTCAGCAAGGAAACACTTCAAAATTAAGAAGAAATCTTAAATTAATTATCTTTTTTTAATTAAGAATTTTTTTTTTATGAGTCACAGTCTCACTATGTAGTCCAGGCTACTCCTGAACTCACGATCCTCCTGCCTCAGCCTTGTAAGCACTGGGATTACAGGCATGTAACACCACACTCGGCTTTTACTTAATTATGTCTTGGGGAAAAAAAAACATTATTTCACGCAGACACGAAACTTTTACATTCACTTACTATTATAATGCAATGCACTTCAGTTTTCCCAAAGCATTTAAATACTGAAAACACATAAATAACAGAATTCCTTGACAACTGGGAATTGTTCATATGTACTATATACTATTCCAGGCATTTGTCATAGGTGTAATAATGAAGGTACTAAGATCCTCCAAAGCAGACAGTCATATCCTGTCTAGTGGAGAGGGGATTCAGTGGACATCTTGGTTGGTTTTCTAAGTGACTAACATTCAGAAAAGTGTTTTCTCCCCTTCCCCGTCTCTTAGAGCCTGGGTGAGTAGCTCTATTCAAGGTGAAGGGTTAGATTTTCATCTAAATCCTTGTAATTAAATAAAGACTGAACCTATGGGGACATGGAAATTACCAGTGACATACTATTTGATTATTAATCTTACTGTTCTGTCTTTTTAAGTCAATGTTTCCAGAGGCAGGTAACAGGAACATTTGTTCTGAGAGTGAAATATAATACTGAAACCCATTATTTAAAAAAAAAAACAGAAATTTCCCCCAGTATGATTAACGAATCAATATGACTCAACTGTTTTATTAAAGCAATTTCTTTCTATTTTACACATTTTTGAGGCTATCGATATAATTTCTATAAAAGAACTATTTCTTTTTTTACCATCTGTCATTTGACATGCTTACAGGAAAAATTATGCTATTCCCAAAACGCATGAGTAGATCTTGTGAAGGCAGGGAGCTCTAGGCAGACTCTATCACACAAGAAGCAGGCAGCGTTAGGATAGATGTCTGTAAGAATGCCTGCACCGGTGTACTGAATTTCAAAACACCAAAACGAGCCCCAGCTGGAGAACAGATGAATGCATGGTGACAGGTAAGGAGCTAATGTGTTGCAAAAACAACACCATTCTTACCAAGTTCAAAATGGGTTAAATCAAGCCATAAGCAAAATTACAAAGAATACCAAGGGACCAATTAACCACTAAACTTCCCAAAGCAGCTTACACCTGAAAGGAGGAGGGGCAGATGTCTGTGATGATGTCAGAGCCCACAGGCACTTTGGGGCCATCCCTAACTTCATGGATACTTTTTATTATTATTTGCTCATTTAAATTTATTTTAACTGAAGTAGGTATATAAAATTGGACACCTTTATAGGGTACTTTCTCATGTTTCTATGTATGTATATATTTTATGATGTTTAAATGTGAGTAAACACATATTTCTCCAAAAGTTTATCATTTTCTTAAGGTTAGAAACATTCAGAATTCTTCCCCTAAGCTTTTAAGAATATATGTTATGTTGTTTTTATGCATAATCACCTTATGGTGCAATATCACAACTTCTTACTCCTGTTCACCTCTAATTGAGAACCCACTCGTCAACCGTTTTTCATCCCTTTTCCCCCTTACTATGTTAAGCATCTGCTGTTCAGTTCTATGCGGTGAACCTTCCCAGAGTCTACACACGAGTGAGACTGTGCTGAATGTGTCTGTCTATGCCTACCCTGTCTCACTAACACCACAGGCTCCACTTTGAGTCACGTCATCCCAAATAACGACTTTTAACCTTTTTATGTTTAAATATTGTTCCATTATACATGGACCACATTTTCCTCATCCACTCATGGGCTGGTGGTCAATTAGTTGGTATCCATTTCCTGGCTATTCTGGATGGTGCTGCAAAGAACATGGAGACACAGATGTCTCCTCTAACATATGGATCTCATTTCCTTTGAATGCATTCCTAGTAATGGGGTTGTTAGCATTATGAGGTTTTGTGATTTACATATATATATTATAAGCCTTGTATTTTACATGCCATATTTAAAAACTGTACATATAAAAAAGAGTTTGTTATATATGATGAAACAAAGAAAACTGCATTTCTCTAGAGTGGTACCTCCCTGTTGAGACAGCAAAGGCAACTAGAACTCAATTTCCACATGCTTATGAAGTTTTCCTTCTGGTCCAAACTGGGATCTATGAACAGAAAGCCTGTCATGTGGTATTGTGTTCCCCAAAATATTGTGTACCCTAATAAATTTATCTGGGGTTAGAGAACAGACAGCCACTAGATACAGACGCTAGAAAATGGTGGCACTCACGCCTTTAATCCTAACATTCCAGAGACAGAAATCCCTCTGGATCTCTGTGAGTTCAAGGCCACATTGGAAACAGCCAAGCATGGTGACACACGCCTTTAATCCCAGAAAGCCAGCCTTTAATCCCAGGGAGTGGTTGTAGAAAGCAGAAAGGTATATAAGGCGTGAGGACCAGAAACTAGAAGCATTTGGCTGGTTAAGCATTTGGCTGATTAAGCATTCAGGCTTAGGAGCAGCAGTTCAGCTGAGAGCCATTCGAATATGAGGACCCAGAGGCTCAGCTGAGAAGTTGGCCAGATTCTGCTACACTGTCACCCTTGGGATTGGTGGGTAAACAGACCAGGAGAAATCTAGTTCATCTCTCCTCTGGGGGGACAGAGGTCAGGTTTATCTTGTTCACCACTGAATCCACCATCTTTGATGTCTACAAATATTTGTTGAATGAATGAGTGAATGAATGAATGAAATAACAAAAAGAAAGATGGAAAAAAGGAATATCTACTAGTAGGTTCTTTGGCCTCCTTCAACTCAGGCAAAGCTCCAAGGGGATTGTTGCTCTGCAGTGATTCAGGTTTTGTCTCAGATAATCAACTACATCCTGTAACCACTGGTTTATTCATGTATCCCTTTTTTTACCTCATGCATAAGTGGGGCTTATTTACTTCAAATGCTGACCTGTGACATTCTGCTGTAGAACTTTAAGATCACTTATATTCAAGTAGATCCCACCACATGTCAGTTAAGGTACACGATACCTGGAGATAAGACACCTGCTTGTCATTACTGCAACTCTTTGTTAGGAGTCACTGTTGTCTCTAGGAGGGTGTGGCAGAGAGGTGCTCTAGAAGAAGCTGCATGCTGGCTATGTTCTGCTGATGATCTGTGTGCTCCTGTGGTACTTGTGAGCCCCTGCTAAACACTAAGGCATATGCAGACCTAACAGAACTGGCTTTCCAGGCTGGCTATGGAAGATCAAATTACTAGACTATACTTGGGAAAAACTCGAAATTTACTTTTGGGAGTCACACGATTCATAATTATCATTACCACTTATCCTAAGTACATTTCATCTCATGATGTGTTCCAAATTCAGAGGCTATCAAAACTCTCACACATGATATAAAACTAGTGTACATGAAGAATATACACTCTCAAAAAGAGTTCTCTCTTCCAGCTCACTTTTAAAGTTATACAGACATTTGGTTCCCTATAAATGAACTCACTCATGATGCCAAGGTACAGAACGTTTTACAAAATGATCTGTCCTTGTACCCATGTATAGTATCCTTAATATTCCCATTGGCCTGATGAGATGGCTTGGGGTATAAAGGGGCTTGAGGCAGGCCTGGTCACCTGAGTTTGATCCCATGGAAGTACATGATAGAAGGAAAGAACTAACTCTTGGAAGTTGTCCTCTGACTTCCACACATGTGATGTGGCACACCTGTCAGTGTGTGTGTGCCCACACCTGCACATACACACACACATAATTAATTAATTAATTAAAATGTAATAATAATAACTAAAATTAGTATTAGAAGAATTAGCCTTTTTCTGTACTCTCTCAGATCATAAATGTTTTTCAAAGCCCAGTAAGCAAACTCAGGTGAATTTTTCAGGTATTTTTGCATATTTTTATGCTATGGCTCCTTCAAAACAGAAGTAAAAGGAATAGCAGGAAAATAACTCAGCACATAAGCTAATAGGAAGCAAATATAATTTTGGGTATCTGTTGCCATTTACAAGGGTAAGGGAATTCTTTTGCTCCTTGCTTTAATAATGTAGAAACTGCTTGAATTGGGGGAAACTGTTAGGGAAATCATTACTCTGTCAAAAATCAACCTGTCCACACAATGGTTGCACTTCCCCCACATGGTTACTCTTACCTTCTGAGGAAGTTTCTGTACTCCTCATCCCTGGCTTGGGCCGTTCTCCTCATAATGTTCTGGAAAACCTCTCTGTCGAGTGCCCAAGTTTTAACATTGGTAATAGCTTGAGAAAATAATACAACAATGTTTAGCATCAGAAAAAGGAAACACTCTAAAATGTCAGCCAGTGACTATATGTTTATTGAAAATGTATTATTTAAACATGCAAGCGAAAGGAAATAATGAAAGATTGGGTAATTCTATGCCACTTCAGCTTTGAAATCTACCAGGACTTGGAAGAGGGCAGCAGACCATTTCTTTTCTGATTATGTTTTGGGTAGGATGATACTTAAATGGTTTGCAAATTCCAGTTATACACCACACCCACAGGGTGTGTTCCTGTACCTGATCCAATCACTAAAGAGTTCATAAGCAGGTAACTGGAAGTTAAAAGTGTTGTGTGCACAAGGGTATAAATGTGTATCTTTTGAAGATGTTTAGACATCGCTGCCTAAGAGTCAATCCCCAGGCTAGGGAAAGTTCTTCTTAACTTGAATTATTCAGATAAAAGCTCACATACACATCTTTTTACTGCAATTGTGTTTTTATGAACAAGAGTATATGGGGCAAAGTGCCATAACTTGGCTTAGGACACAACCTTCGATGCAGTGGTGATTCCAAGCAGCTTTTCTCTGCTTACCTTTCACAGAGGCAGTCCGTGTACAGTTGTACAAAATTGCCAGTTCCCCAAATGTGGTCCACATTGGGATGGACGACAGCAACTTCTCTCCTTGGAACACCTCTAGTCTACCCTCTATCAAGTAGAATTTAAGAAAAACACAAATCATCAAAATCTGTCTTGGTTCCATAGAGAAAAAAAAATAACCAGAAATCATACAACATTTAGTTAAGCTACTTAGGAATCTGATTATATCAGAGTGGTTAAAAGATCTAGCCTGAAACCAAACCTGCCATTTACTCACAGTTTTCCATCATGGATGGTGGGGAGAATCACATGTATGTCATGCACTTATCAGGAGAATCAAATGTTAATACATGTAGGGAACTTAAAACAACAGATAGCACAGGCTACCTGTTATTTAAATACTAACAATATTCATTCTGCCCTATGAAAAATGTAACCATTTCTCCCTTACTAGGAGCCCAACAATTAGTATGTCTTAAAAACACTGCACAGCTGTTGCCATGAGGGAAGGAAAACTTATCAGAGCCATGATGCCCTGGCTGTTGGGTCAAGCTACCTAGTTCTCCATCTGGGTTGCAATCGTTATTGACTGTATAACTTTGGCTAAGTTACTCCATGGCTCTCCACTGCTGAACCTCCCATTCTGGCCCATGCCTATATCTACACAAAGCTGGGGCTTTGCCCTGGAAACCCTCTTTTTTTTCCTCTTCAAATGAAATTTTGCCTAAAAAAAAAAAAAGCAAAAAATCTACATTTTTGAAGGAAGAAAAATGGGGAAGCAATATCAGCCTTTCTTTCTCCTGCTCCCAAATAGCTTGGGTCACTATGTCATCCACTCAATTCAACAAACCTGATATGAGAATTGACATTGTTCCAGGAACCACTACAAGTGCTGGACAAGAGAAACAAAGATGTTTGCTAGGTTAAAACTACATTCTAGCAAGAAAAAAAATCTTTTCTTTTGGTTCTACATCCCACAGATTAGATATGCAGTTTAATAATTTCTTATTACAGCTAATTCTAACTCCATCGAAACCACTTAGTGGTGCTCTCCAGTTGATATCCTGAATCTTAGTGCTTGTCAAGGTTCTTTTCTTAATTGGTTATGGCTCATAGGATTTGAATAATACCATAGAATTATATGGAATATCAAGAGTTCAAGCTAACTGTGCTGGACTATTTGATATTCATGCTATATTTTATAAAGGAGAGAACTTTAATTATCAAATTAATTTGCTCGGGCAGATAATTAAGCCAGGCAATTCAGTCCTTAGATGCCACAATAATTAATTCAAATAATTTTCACTTCCGTGTGGGCTGCATGCCTGGTCTCAATGGCTGCAGTAGTGCCTCTCTCCAAGCCTTTCATCAGAACTACTGGCAAGGAACAAGATGGGCTGGCGTGAGACTCTTGTCCTCTCTTAGCAGGTTCCATAAATATTTGTTGACTTAATGACCTATCTTCTCCTGCCAGAATGCTCTTGTGTTGCTAAAACAGATGGGAAACAGTCAAGAAAAGAGTTGTAAGAAGAAAGTGTTACTGTGGGTCATCTATCCCTGCAAGAATCGAAGGCTGTCTAAATTAAGACTATAACTCACTGCAAGAGTAGAATAATTGCTCGGGAATGGCAGACTCATTTTGAAGTTGCCTTTAAAGATTATCTGACAAATAAAACAAATAATTACAAAAACTGATAGGCTTCTAGAATCAAAATACAAAGGAATAATCCTTGACATATTACAAACAGGACAATACAAGTCCATTAACTTGCTTAGATAGGCAACTTCTAAGGCCACGGGAAACAGAAAAAGCAATGTTGCTTGATTGCTTAGATGATCGGGAACCCGCTGCTAGGTACAAGTTCACAGCATCAACTAGGCTGCCAAACCACCTAGGTAAGGAAGTGCAATTTTCTTCCCTAAGACTCAAAAAGCTGAGGCAACTCAGAATTTTACATGAAATTCAATGACCTCAACCCCTATCCAAGTAATTTCTTGCTTCTTTATATTTAAAAATCAGCAACCATTTAAAAATCCATAGATGGGTCTGCTACTATCTCCCAGGCATGAGTGTTCAATTGATCACAGAGAATGGGAACTAAATGGCTTTAAAAACACCAGTTTAATTAGTACGGCATTTGATTTGATTTGTTAGAAAGAAACCTAACCTATCCTTTGAGATCATTGGCCTACAATCAACGTGATTTTTAAAGCTATGAAAACAAACTCTCCTCGGACCATTGTCAGAAGTGTTGACATAAGCAACCACACTTGGAAGGAAACTTTTCAGTAACTGAAAGTATGGAGCTTTGGGTCAGATTTTCTGTCTGCTTTACACTTACCACTTACAGGCACTGAGACCTTGGCTACGTGATTTAACCTCTGGGGGGATTTTCTCCACTGATAACATTGAGAGACACTGTGCTTGTTCTTAGAGGATAGGTAAGAAATGAAATGAGATCTCTCTATCGAGTGTTCAATGGGATACAAGATACATACAACATCCTAGATAAACATGAGCCACTGTCATAATCCCATCGCCAATATCCTCATCCCATGAAGTCCATCTGTTTATTGTCTACAAATGGAGCAACTTGGTTTTGGTTTTATAATGTTTCAAAAACGCCAAAAGAGAACATTGATGCCAAAATACTCAATAAAATATTGGCAGACAAATTACAAGAACACATCCAGAAGATTATCCACCATGGTCAAGTGGGCTCCATCTCAGAGATGCAAGGAGGATTCAACATATGGGAATCTGTCAATGTAATCCACCATATAAACAAATTGAAAGAAAAAAAAAAGAACATGATCATCTCATTAGATACTGAAAAAGCCTTTGACAAAATCCAACACCCCTTCATGAAAAAAGTATTGGAGAAATCAGGGATACAAGGAACATACCTAAATATAATAAAGGCAATTTACAGCAAGCCAACAGCCAACATCAAATTAAATGGTAAGAAACTCCATGTGATTCCACTAAAATCAGAAACAAGATAAGGCTGTCCACTCTCCCCATACCTATTCAGTATAGAAATTGAAGTCCTAGCTAGAGCAATAAGACAACAAAAGGAGATAAAGGGGATACAAATTGGAAAGGAAGAAGTCAAAGTATTGTTATCTGCAGATGGCATTATAGTATACATAAGTGACCCCAAAAATTTCACCAAGGAACTCCTACACCTGATAAACACCTTTATTGAAGTGGCTGGATACAAGATAGTAACCCTCTTATATGCCAATGATAAAAGGGCTAAGAAAGAAATCACGGAAACAAAAACCTTCACAATAGCCACAAACAATACAAAACATCTTGGGATAATCCTAACCAAGCAAGTAAAAGACCCATATGACAAGAACTTCAAGTCTTTGAAGAAAGAAATTAGAGAAAATATCAGAAAATAGAAATATCTTCCATGCTCATGGATCAGTAGGATTAACATAGTAAAAATGGCCATCCTACCAAAAGCAATTTACAGATTCAATTCAATCCCCAACAAAATTCCAATACAATTCTTTACAGACCTTTAAATAACAATACTCAACTTCATATAGAAAAACAAAAAAACCAGGATAGCTAAAATAATCCTGTATAATAAAAGAACTGCTGGAGGTATCACTATCCCTGATCTCAAGCTCTACTACAAAGGTTATCTACAGTAATAAAATGGCATGGTATTGGCATAAAAACAGACATATTGATCAATGGAATCAAATTAAAGACTGAAACATAAATCCATACACCTATGGACACTTGAGTTTTGACAAGGAAGCCAAAAATCATACAATGAAAAAAAAGAAAGCATCATCAACAAATGGTGCTGGCATAACTGGATGTTGGCATGTAGAAGAATGTAAATAGATCCATATCTATCACCCTGCACAAAACTCATGTCCAAGTGGATCACAGACCTCAACATACATCCAGTTACATTGAACCTGATAGAAGAGAAAGTGAGGAATAGCCTTGAACTTATTGGCACTGGAGACAACTTCCTGAATAGAACACCAATAGCACAGACACTAAGATTGACAATTAATAAATGGGACCTCATGAAACTGAAAAGCTTCTGTAAGGCAAAGGACACTCTCAATAGGACACAACAGCAGCATACAGAATGGGAAAAGATTTTCACCAACCCCGAATCTGACAGAGGCCTGATCTCCAAAATATATAAAGAACTCATGAAATTAGACATCAAAAAAGCAAATAATCCAATTAAAAATGGGGTACAGACCTATACAGAGAATTCCCAACAAAAGAATTCCAAATGAGATAGAAACACATAAAGAAATTTTCATTATCCTTAGCCATCAGGGAAATTCAAATTAAAATGACTCTGAGATTCCATCTTACACCTGTCAGAATGTGTGAGATAAAAACACAAATGTCAGCTTATGCTAAAGAGGATGTGAAGCAAGGGGAACACTCCTCCATTGCTGATTGAAGTGCAAACTTGTACAGCCACTTTGGAAATTAATATGGCAGTTTCCCAGAAAATTGGGAATCAACCTATCTGAAAACCCAGCAATACCACTCTTGGGCATATACCCAAAGGATGCTCAATAATACCACAAGGACACTTGCCCAACTATGTTCATAACAGCTTTATTAGTAATAGCCAGAACCTGGAAATAACCTAGACACCCCTCAACTGAAGAATGGATAAAGAAAATGTGGTACATTTACACAATGGAGTAATACTCAGCTGTTAAAAACAATGACATCAGGAAATTTGAAGGTAAATGGATGGAACTAGAAAAAAATCATCCTGAGTGAGGCAACCAAGACCCAGAAAGACAAACATGGTATGTACTCACTTATAAGTAGATATTAGCTGTAAAATAGAGGATAACCTTGCTACAATCCACAGACCCAGAGAGGCTGGGTAACGAGGAGGGCCCAAGGGAGGACACATGGATCTCCCTGGAAAGAGGAAGTAGAAGAGATCTCCTGGGTGGAGTGGGGGCAGATGGGGGTGGGAACGTGAAGAATTGAGTTGGTGGGGGTGGAGGGGGAGAGTACTGAAAGAGATGGCTGGAAAGAGGAGTAGGGTTCGGGATAAAGTAGAAACCTGGTGCAAGGGAAACTCCATGAATCTACAAAGATGACCCCAGCTAAGACTCCTAGCAAGAGTGGATATGTAGTCTGAACTGGCCATCTCCTGTCATCAGATTGGTGACTACCCCAATTATCATCAGAGAGCCTTCATCCAGTAACTGATGGAAACTGATGCAGAGACTGACAGCCAAACATTAGGCTGAGTCTGGGGAATCCTCCTGAAGAGAGGGAGGAAGGATTGAAGGAGCCAGAGGGGTCAAGGACATCACAGGAAAACCCACAGAAACAACTAACCTAGCTCATAGGAACTCACAGAGTCTGGACCAACAACCAGGGAGCCTGCTTGGGAAAGACCTAAGCCCTCTACATGTATGTGACAGTTGTGTAGCTTGGTCTATTTGTGGGACTCCTGCCAATGAAAGTAGGGGCTGTCCCTAATGCTTTGGCTGGCTCTTTGGAACCTAGTCCTCATACTGGATTACCTTGCCCAGCCTTAATACAAGGGGAGGTGCTTAGTCTTATCAAAACTTGTTATGCTGCCATGCTTTGTTGATACCCTTGGGAGGCCTGTGCCTTTCTGAACAGAAACAAGAGTGGATGCGTTGGGGTTGGGGGTGGGAGGAGAGGAAGGAGGGGAAACTGTAGTCAGCATATAAAATAATGAATAAATTAAATTTTTAAAAAGGCCCCAATCAACAAAAGCTCTTCATATGAGAGCTCAAAAAAAAAAAAGTGCAAAACTCACCCGCCAGCACAAAGATATGGTTGCCCGGCTCTCCTTGCTTAATGATGTAACTGCCCTGTGGATAGTTTCTCCCGTACATGCATTCCACCATGTCTTTGATCTGCTGGGGGTCCAATCTCTTCAGAAACTGGTTCTTATTGAGGGCATCTGTGATGAGCTTTTTCTCACTGTCGTGCAATGACAGAAAATAAATGGCCATTACAACTAATGACAAGCATGAGCGGTTTACCTCTAGGTTTTGATATTATGATCTACAAGCTTATAATTTTCTTTTTTTGCAGAGACATATTTGCTTCCTGGTCTCATCAAAAACTATACCTATAGAATTACCATATATTATGTGTCAAACCCTTAAAATATCTTGACTATTTTTCTGGTAGTTACTATGATATCAATTTAATTATCATTTATAATCCCATCTCTCAATGGAAAATTCCCATGTCATGCAGTTGTCATATGGAAACAGATCTGGAAAACAGGAAGAAGTTGCATTTGTGAGATTAGAAAGCAGTATTCTTCATTGATGCACTTATGCATCCCTTCATTGATGCACACATGCATCCCTTCACTGATGCACTTATGCATCCCTTCATTGATGCACACATGCATGTACAGTACCAGTGATAGTGTTCTTTTATACCTTATTTAATCCTATATCCTATAAAATAATTACTAAAATTACTAAAATCCTATAAAAAATTACTAAAAAAATTCCCATGTTTTATGAAGAAGAAGAATGAGAGGTAGGAAGAAATTTACTCCTCATAGACTTCAAATCTGAGTCTGTGAATATGCCATCTATGACACTTCCTTCCATCCCACTACCTCTTCCAAGGGCAAAGGCAGACCCCTTAGGTTTGATTGACATGGGGTGGGGTGAAAGTCTGGATTTGCTTGAGAGTTTTTTTCTAGACATGTCTAGCCTGGACAGAAATTTCGTTTCCAGTGCCACACTCTATTCACTGCTCAAATTAAAGTCTTACTTATTGACAATCCTAGAATCCTCTGCCTTCTGTTGGAAAAGACGCAGCTCAAAATAGTTACTCAACTGCCATGTGTTTCAAATGATTTAATTAACATACTCCATCGTAGATGATATAAAGTATTGAGCTAGAGGAAAAGATGCTCCATGAGCTGTCAGAATTTTTACATAATCCCTTTACTGCCAGTATGATTTTTAATGGCTTTTCCCCCCTGCATCATTCATTCAAATGCCCTTTGACAGTAGTTTGTTTTGGTTTTGTTTTTCTATTTGGAAACTAGTAACCTTTTCCTATACAAATGGTTTTCAAACACAAGCTAAGACTTCCTGAAATTAGTAGCTTCCCCCATGACCTCATGAAATGATTAGTCCACAGGGAGAAAACAGATGAGCTGCTCTGTAGGAACCCCTCCCTTCTTAGAGAATCTCCCCCTCCTCAGAGCCGTCCAAACCGAGTCATCGTCTTAAGGACTCCCTCCCTTCATCTAAACCATCACAGAATCTTGTCAGTTCTATTTTCAATATAAAAATAGCTTGCATTTGTCACAGATAGAAGTATCATGCAGCTAGACTAAAGTCTACACTCAAGCAAACTCTTACCCAGATCCCAACAATGTACATCTCAGTGAACTCATCTACAGTTAGAAGGGCCATTCTGAAGCTCTGGATCTTCACTTAGGGTTTCATGCCTTTAATATCAATTACATTTCCATGCATTTATCCACCATGGAAAACCATGCTAGAATTGAAACTAGAAAAACTATTAGCTTTATGCCTTTATCTGCATTCCCTTCTTCCTGGTCACCTAATGCAATCCTTCTAGTTCTTCCTAAGTGCTTCACTGTAGCCCCACATAGTTTGTTTACATACATTCATGCATACATGATAGGCTGATCCATGAATGAGGGAGAATGTGAAAGTTATTTTTCTTTAGGGGTTGGGTGACTTTGCCTAATATTATAGTTCACGCCCTTCCATTTCCTGCAAAGTTTGTGATTCCATCTTTCCTTAAAGCTGAAGAATATTCTACTATATACAATTATTATATATTTTAATATAATTCTCATTAACCATTCATCTGTTGATGGGCATCTAGATATGTTGGTTCTCTTACAAAAGATCCACTGTTGTCCTTTTTATTTTCAATTGGCAATGATTTCACCACAGTCTAAGAACAAATTACAGCTCTGGACAAAGTTAACAGCTTCTCTTCTGAGATTTCAGCTTCTTGGGACCTTTCCTTGAAGCTCATTCTATACTACATTATGAAACTAATCTTGCTAGGAAAGAAAATGATTGAATGTTTCGGTCTGGTCCAAACTCTCCTTTATCCATTAAGGTAAAAATCCTCTCAGCTGATATATACTGACGGCATACTTTCGCTAGGCATCCTTTTTGGCTCAAGTACTAGACATGAACAATATCCAAAAGGCTTGAGCATCGGTGGACATTCAGTGCTCAGGTAGTATTCCCATTATTGTTTCCTCAATGCTCACATACCCCAGTCTCCCAACACATATTTTCAGAAACAACACATGTAAAAGTGCCCTGAGTTTAAGAAAATTTGGAAGTTCACAAACCATAACTTAAAAGTTCACAAAAGTCTAGCAGTAAACCAATTATGTTTAATCAGTATTTCAAAAAACTTTTTAATTTACTTATCTGTATTGACTTCTGCTTACATCCTATAGTAGTGCTGTGAAATATCCTTTGTCTATAGAGGAAATCAATATTCTACAATATACTATTCACTGTCTTTTTTTTACAACATAGGTTTTTCTTAAATCCTTTAATGAAATAGGCCACTATTATTGTCTCCTATTTCTGTCAGCTTTACCTTAAAGAGAGGAACATGTTTTCTCCTCCATCATGAGTTTCTTCTCACCTCATGTTACTCACATCATATTCATTTAAAAAAAAAACCCACAGAATTCACACAAAGCTTCCTTTCTACTCCCAGGATTCTTGGATTTGTGCCAACTGCACTGGACAATTTCTTTTTCAAACACTTACACAGGACACATATAATAGCCATTAAGAACATAAACAAAATGGAGAGATGGCTCCGTTGGTAAAAGGTTTACTGTGCAAAGCATACGGACCTGAGTTCAGATCCTACCAATCTCGTAAAAGCCACATGGGGTAGCATGTGTCCTTAACCACAGTGCTGGGGTGGGGTGATAGGCAGATCCCTGCAGCTCATTGGTCAGCCAGCCTAGATGAATTGATAAATTCAGAAGAGACCCCGTCTCTAAGTAAATAATAAAAATGGAGAGTAACTGAGGAAGACACCTAACACCAACTTCTGATTTCTACTTGTAGATGCACACAAACATGTACAAACATTACACACCCACATGAATATGAACGTTTCACTTCAATGGACAACTATGATAGACCAGCTAACTCTCAGCACAACTTTCCCTGGTCCCACAAAGCAACAACAAAAGATGATGGGTAACTGATAGACAGACAGGCATACAGATAGACAAATGACAGTAGATAGATTCAGCTGTTGGGAATAGTGGAGCTGTGTTAACCTAACAGTGATTCCACAGGAAGAGTCTCTCCCAACTGTGTTCTATGCTTCCTGTCTACCATGCGGTGGAAAGTTTGGCTACACCATGTCCTACCACCATTGTGTTTGGTCTCACTGAACACCCAGAAGAAAGAGAATCAGCTGGACACAGACCAAAACTTCTTACACATTGAACAAAAGCAACTTTATTCCTTTAAGTTGTTTATCTCAGGTAGTTTTGTCATAGACATGATAACTCTATATATTCATTAGAGTTTCTATTGCTGTGATAAAACGTCATGACCAAAATCAACTAGGCAAGGAAAGGGCTTATTTTATCTTAGAGTTTGCAGTCCACCATTCATAGGCCACCAGTTCATGAACTGAAGGCAGGAACCTGATGCACTGACTCTGGAAGAGTGCTGCTTATAGGCTTTTCCCTCATGGCTTGCTCATTCTGCTTTCTCATACAACCCAGGACCACCTGCCCAGGGCTGACACTGTTCACAGTGAGCTAGGTCCTCCAGTACCAAACACTAATTAAGAAAATGTACCACAAGCTTGCCCACAATCAAGCTGGTGGGAGCATTTTCTCAATGGAGGTTCCCTCTTCCCAATGACTCTAGCTTGTATCTAGATGACATAAAGCTATCCAGCACAGTCAACTACAACAATCGTATTTGATACTATCATTAAATCAACTAAAGGACATCAAGCCACAGAAAAGATGCACTATAAACTCCATAATTATGTCTAGGGTATCAGATCGATGGATCAGTGGACAAAGGTGCTGAGTTTAATTCCAGAAACCCAAGGTGGAAGCAGAGAAGTGAGCCCTGAAAGTTGTCTTCTGACCTTTACATCCGTGCTGCACCCACATTCACATACATCCTACACACACACACACCTTACACACACACCTTACACACACACACACACATCACATACATTACACACATGCACACACACAATACTAGTAATAATAAATACAAATTCTAAAATAAAATTATATCTAAGCCCACCATAGTTAAATTGCTGAAAACAAAATAAAAACAGAAGAGGGGATAAAGCAGCAGGACATGAGAGACACATAACCTTCAAACGACCAACAACAGGACTGATTTACTCTTCGGCAGACATAATGGAAGCCAGAGCACAATAGGAAATCTCCAAAGTGCTCCACAGAGCCCATTTCAATAGCTCTACCCTGAAAACAGCCTGCAGAATGAAAGTAAAATGAACACATTTTCAAAATATTTTTCCATTGGCAACAGACTCATAATAGTGACTAGCTCCAGACCCAAGGGATGTGATCCCAGATGAGAAGCAGCAGATGTGGCAGGGAAGAAAGAGTCACAGAGGAAGTAAGTGTGTGGGTGACTAGAGTAAGGTTGCCTTTATAAAAGAGGGATAACTTATGGAGCATAAAATACATATCAGATAAATGTATGAAACAGGCAAGTCGTGAAGGAGATGGAGAATAAATGGAGTTAACAAAACAGGAAGTTCAGAAATTGATAAAAAGTCTAATGGGAGGCATTCGTAAGTTAATGAGGCATGCTCTCACTTAGGGCACTTCCTACAAGATTAATCAGAAAATGTTTAAGTAAAATCCTAAAACAATGCAGTAAAATATATGCTTAATTAGTGCAAGGCAATGACAAGGTGAGATAGAAGGTTAGCAAAGAGTAACATATTAGGTTTAAATCAATCACTGTTATATTTACATCACATACCAGTGTAGAAAACATTTCAATGGGAAGCCAGGATTGTCAAACTGATAAGCAAAACAAAAACATCAGGCATGTTACACATTAAACAAATGTTTAAAGATAATGGGATAGGAAATGGAAAAAAATGGGTGATATGTCAGTACCAGTTAAAGAGGATTGATGCTGTTTCTTGATAATAGCATCAGGAATCAGTCAATATGCTAAATAGGCATGCACCTAGGAAGACTGTATCAACGTGTATAAAACAACAACAAAATTCAAGACAGAAGTTGATACAACTTCTACAATAATAATAGGATATTTTAACACATCTCTCTAAATAACAAAGCAAGTAGACACAGCAGTTAGAAGCCATGTCTAAAAAATTGATCATCAAAGTTTCCTTAAGCTCTAGATTCAACCCGATTTTAACAGTCTGCGTTCAGTAATTTCAGTAAGTGTACACCAACCTTCATGAAACTGATCACACGTTAAACCATGAAAAAACCAGAGAGCTTCAAAAAAAACTGATATCTCAGTCAAAGAAAATGTTAAATCTAAAAAATATCCTGGCACAAAACATCCAGGAAGTCTGGAACACTGTGGAAAGACAAAACTTAAGTATAATAGGAATAGAGGACGGAGAAGAAACCCGGGTCAAAGGCACAGAAAATATTTTCAACAAAATCACAGAAGAAAATTTCCTTAACCTAAAGAAGGAGATGCCTATCAAAGTACAAGAATTATATAGAACACCAAATAGACTGGACCAGAAAAGAAATTCCCTTGCACATAATAATCAAAGTACTACCCATGCAGAACAAAGATATAAATTGGAGAAGATATCAGAAGATGGAAAGATCTCCCATCCACATGGATCAGTAGGATCAGTATAGTAAAAAGGGCCATCCTACCAAAAGCCGTCTACAGATTCAATGCAATCTCCATCAAAATTCCAACACACACACAACACAGATCTAGAATGGAAGAATCGGGAGGGGGAGGAGAGAGATTGACGGAGGAGAGAAAAACAGAAAGGACAGCTAAAATTAAAGGTCATTTGAGGGGTGGTATATAAACCTAATACAGTAGAAGCTTCCATACATATATATTTATAAAGTCGATCTAAATGAAAGCAGCAAATAATGGGGGAGACAGAGCCCAACTGGACATGTCTTGTCACCAAATGAATTTTCCAGTACTAGGAATGGGTTATATATAATTTGTTGGCCAAAGGAGTCCTATGGAAACGTCCAAACAACCCAGGCTATAGGGGGAGTGGGGGGAAGAGAAACCATAATTAGGATCTAGTATATGAGAAAAAAAATCTATTTTCAATAAAGGGCAAAAACATAAAAAATAACTGTCAGTAAGACTGAAATCAAAATTATAAAATTAAACACAAGTTATATATATGTACATATATATACATAAACATAAATCATATAGTATTTCTTATACTACATAATGTAAGATATATACATGATAAAGAAATAATATCTACTGGTTTTCTTCTACTTCCTCTGAGAAGGTTTGGGGCTTGAAAGTTAAGGAAGTAAATAAAGACCTGATTAGAAAATTTTAAAAAGTAAATAAAATTTGCCATTGGAATTGAGGGCTGCCTGGTGGGCCCTGGCAGTGGAGGATCAATATTTGCCATGGCCTGGAGCAACACCCTTAACATTTGTCTTGAGTACTAACTTTGATGTATGTTATCAAAGGTTTCATAATGTCCATAGACACAAAGTCTCTTATACTTTCTTGTTTGTTCCAATAAATTCCAGAGAAGATGTTGCTCTTTCCGAAAGTGGGGGCTGGAGGGGACAGAGAGGGGGGAAGGAGGGAGGGAGGGAGGGAGAGGAGAGAGAGAGGAAAGAAAATATAATAATAGAGGAATATACTGGGGTAATTGATTTAGAAATTGAATTTTAAAATGTTATTTTATTTAGTGTGTGTGTGTGTGTGTGTGTGTGTGTCTATGATACCTATGTGTAAATACATAAATACTCCCCCATATCACCCATGTGGAGGTCAGAGGACATTTTGTAGATTTGGTTCTCTCCTTCCACCTTTATGTGGGTTCAAGGGGCCAAATTCAAGTCACCAGGCATTAGAACAAGTGTGTTGACTCACTCATCCATCTCACTGGCCCCCTAAAATGAAACCTCTAATGATGTCAAGTATATTGTAATTGATAAAATTGTAATCAAAATGGTTTTATGTTTGAAAATTGAGAAGCTAATTCTAAAATTCTTATAGCTATAAAAAGACCAAACAATAGCCTCAGAAAATTCAAGAAAAATGAAACGTTATGTTAAGAATTACTATAACTCAAAATAACTAATAATATGTCAGTGGTATGAGGATGGAGAAAAAGGCCTTTTGTATAGGATTCAAAGTCCAGAAGTCAGTCTAGATGTGTGGAAACACATGACGAAGGACAGTAGCTGTAACACGGTGCTATGGCAGGTGAAAACAAGACACAAGTGGAGAGTGTATCGGAAATTCTCACCAGTTTTAATCGGGAATGAACAACACACTAAAGCCACATGGACCATTACAGCATATTCACCAGAATGGGTAAGATGGAAATTGCTAATGTTACCAAACACTGCAGAGAATTGGAAGAAAGGTAATACACTTAAATTGCTGGTGAGAATATCAGTTTGGTCAGCCACTTTGGAAAACTAGCCATCTATGCTAAATTTCAACTTAGAAATACCATACTGCCGAGCTATTCATTTCTCAGTTCATGTCCATCAGATGTCACACATACATGCACCAAAAGACATGACAGCAGTATTCATAGGCATTAAAACCAGAAGCACCCAAATGCCCAGTATGGAGGTGGTCAGTTATACAGGGTCACACAATAAACCCCACAAAGCAAGGACAATCCTTAAGTCACCACTACATATAACAAAAATGAGTTTTGCTATATAAAGAAAAAGAGAGAGACTGTAGAGTTGTGATCTGTAGCTCCATTAAAGTCAGTGACTAAAATATGTAAAAATCAATTTATGATAATAGTAGTACAGAGAGTCACTTGGAAGTGGATGATGGATAAAACCTGGGAAATGCACAAGGAGCTTCTGGTGTAATGTTCTATTCTACAGTAATGGTTGATGGTTACTTGGGTGTATTCACTTTCCTATTTGTGTGCTTCCATGAGAAATCAGTCTGTATATACTGTGAGAATGCACACACACGTGGAGGCCAGAGATGAACTTTAAATGTCTTCTTTCACCATTCTCCACATTATGTTTTTTGAGGCAGAGTCACTCACTAAACCTAGAGCCCCCCAATTAGCTAAACTGGCTGGAGGGAAGGTCCTGAGGGTCCTCCTGCCTCCACCTCATGGTGTTGGGGCTACAGGTACATATTACCACACCTGGCTTGTTATGTGGGTACTAGGGATCCAAACTCAGGCCCTCATGCTTGCCTGGAAAGTACTTACACCATTGAACCATCTCCCCAGAACCACCACTGATCCCGATTTATTTTCAAATGTATGTGGCTCAGGAACTAGAAAATATTAGCTCCAAATCTTAGCTCTGTTCCCAGCTTCACAACCCTGGGCCAGTTGCTTAGCCTTCTGACTTGTGGGTTTCTCAGCAGTGATTAGGGCATGGCACCCCACCTGCTCCATACTCATACTCTGCATATAACTCTGATAACACGACAGCAAATCCTCCGTGCATGGCAACATCAGCAGTTGGCAACACAAGTAATTATAGCATGCTTTTCTGGAGACTGATGGGAAGCAAAGGTTCTGGGAAGCACAGAGCAACAAAGGCATTTCCAAGACAACTCTGCTCCATTCAAAGTTCCTCTAGTGGGTGGGATCTCAAATTCATACTCATCTGAGGCAACATCACAACCTTTCATAATCCTTTTATAGCACCAATTTGCATAATCAACATTCTTCAAAGCAATAAATTCCCATCTTCCAAGCTGGCTCAGGAAATTCCATTTGTCAAAGTTCACCCACATTTCTCGCTGCTGGGTTCTCAGTCCTGGATCCTGAGTCCAGGATGTTAGCGACTTCTGGCCTCTTGTTTGGTCATATCCCTCATCACCATGCTATCTTGGTGGTAGCTTCTTTACCCAAGATTTGGCAAACCTTTGCCTTCTCTTACCACCAAGGCTTTCTTACAAGCATCACTTCCATGTCCACATTATATGTTGTATGGTATTTTATTTCACAGCTTAATTATATAATTGAATAAGAAACATACATAGGACACTCTTGCTATGACACATGACTTTGAACTGGGATGTCAGAGTTTGATTCCAAGGTCTCCCATGTGGTTACTGTGGAAACTTGGACATGTCACCTAACCTCTTAGATTTTCTAAGCTGTAAAACAACAATAAACACAGTCCACAGGTCGTGGAATTTCCAGGAGAATTAAATTTGTTAACAGCATAATGTACTTAGAACAGTACTTGGGACATAAAGTATACTGCTCAAGAGTTAGCTATTACCATGATGAATCAGCTACTCACCACCAATTTAAAAATGGAGAACTGGAAAGCTCTATACTCTTTACATAAGTTCTAAGTATATTCATTCAGGGAAACACTTCCAAACGTTGGTGAAACTCTAATGGTTTAACCCCACCGCTTGTCCAGTCTCCTCACATTTCAGGGTGTCTACACCCACTGAACTACACTGTCCCCCAATGTGCCAGCCCACTTTATATCCCTATAGTCTACATCTCCCTTAAGACCCAACTTGAGATTTTCTCTTAAGACTGGGTGTGGTGGTACACACCTTCAATTCCAACACTCTGGAAGTAGAAGCAGAAGGTCGCTGAGTTCAAGGCCAGCCTGCTCTATATAGTGAATTCCAGGCCAACCAGCACTACATAATGAGAACTTGTTTTAAAACAAACAAGTAAATAAAATATCTGACTAGGTAAAACAACAAAATTGTTCCTTCTTTCCTAGCTCCTCTCTTACAGCATAGTATTCACCACCCAGGGCAGAAATCATTTTAATTTCCCGCAAGAGACTCAGAGCATGGAGACCAAGGCTATGCTTTCCTCCCCCACCTATTACTTAACCTCTCAAGCTATACCTGGTGCATATTAGGAATTTGATGAAATTGAGATTTCTGGAAAGTATTCAAATTCCTTCTCTTTGTTTAAATATTATGGACATAAGGGCAAGAGGGGGCGTAAATGATGTCAGTCACCTAATAAACAGATAGAACTGATAACCAGAATATGTTTCTCTTTGTTTCCTATGCCCATACCCTAAATTTGGATAGAT
Source organism: Peromyscus nudipes (assembly GCA_902168325.1). Taxonomy (NCBI): domain Eukaryota; kingdom Metazoa; phylum Chordata; class Mammalia; order Rodentia; family Cricetidae; genus Peromyscus; species Peromyscus nudipes. The sequence goes on from CABHPH010120202.1 coordinate 27,941, forward strand.
AAAACAGAAAGATACCTAATAAATGCATGTATTTATAAACCAACAAGGCAGCCTGGGCAGGGATGCTGTCGTTCTGGCAGTAATCGGAGAACAGGCTTGACTTCCTCCTGTCCGTCCTCATACCTGCTGCCCATGTTCTCAGACGTGGTTCTAATTTAATCACGTTGCTGTTACTTCCTGCTTACAGCAAACACTTCTCCGTCTCTTTCTCAGGTTTCTGCAGATGGTTCTTTCCCCATGAGCATTGAAAACAGAGATTAATAATGAAATGTTGAAAACAACCCAAATGTACAAGGAAGTTAGCCTGACACACTTGATGATATGCACACCCTTGATGGTGTGGCACGGTAATTAGGTATAAATGGTAAACAGTTCTAAGTATCTAATTAGCACCCATCTTAGATCATTCAACTGATTATTTTGGAAGTCAGAGGGGGGAGGTACACATCCTTATAACACAGGGGTTCTCAGTGCTAGCAGTGAGCAGTGTTTATAAATCTATATTATAAGCCCGAGCTCTCACTTCAAACCAGCTTAAGTACCTTCTCCCAGGGCTGGACCCAGATACCTTTAAAAATAATTCCCCAGGTGACTACAGCATATTCCTAGAGAATTACAGCTGTGGGACAGGGGCACAGCTCAGTGGGTTGCACATACATGTGCACACACACATCCACACACATCAAATGAATAAATAAGTGTAGAACCCTTTTTCTGAAGAACTATAGATGTAAACAAGGGATGCCATCATTCCCTCTGCAGTTCTGCAACACTGGAAGGGATGAGGAGATAGATAAAACAACAAAAATGTATCTAACAAATGGACATTTGTCAAGCAAGCAATCAGCTAACACCTAGTAATTAATAGCTAATTAATAATCCATGTTTACTATAGCACTTTGATATGGCACATTCTCTTTCACAGTATAATAAGTGGATACAAAAATGAGAACAGCCTTATTCCCTTCTCCCTCCTCCCAGCCCCCACATCTGGAACTTGAAGCATGGCCTAGCATTTGGGGGCACACTGCCAATCAGTCCTAGAACTCTAATATTTTGTAGGTTGTGATAAAATATACGTTACACAAAAGGTGCCGTTTAACTACTTTTGAATGCATACTTCAGTAGCATTAGGTATATTCCCTTTGTCTGCGACCATCACTCACCTGCTTCCAGCTCTGCACCTGTTACTCTGTCTCTCTGTCCATTTGCCCCTGGCCATCGCCACTCTGCTTTATACCTCTGTGTGTTTGACTACTTTAGATATGTCATATAAGTGGAACTGGACAGTATTTGTCCTTTTGAGCCTCATCTACTTCACTTTGTATGATATCTTAAAGGTTTGTTTATACTATAGCATGAGATATAACATCTTGTTAAGGTTGTATAATTTCCCATATGTGTGCCTTCTACATACTACATTCTGTTTCTACATTCATTCACTGGTAAACATTGGGTGGTTCCTATCATTTGGCTCTGACGCATGTTGCCATGAACACAGAAGTATGACTCTGAACTGTTGTATGTGCACCTTACATACCCACGTGGCCATTTTTGATCAGAGAGCCTCACTTCAAAGAAATATAAGAGTTTGGTGTGACTTCTACTTTACATCCTTATGTAACACCTTGCCATACAGTGGGGACAGATCCAAGGATTTTTTTTTGCTCACCAACAAAACACACAACAATAGTGGAAGGCTACCCCAGGGTTCTATGACTGTTTCTAAGCCAACTATAAAGAGAATTCCCACCTGCCACAAAGAAGTGCCCTGTGGTAATGAGGCCTGAGAGAGGCACACACAGCAGGGGATTCTCACCAGGTCTAAGTTGCTAAGGTCAGTCCTCAGCCAAAATCAGGAAGAAATCTAGGACTTCAGTTCTGTACCCACATGCACTTAATTCTATGAACAGTTATATGAGCTTGGAAGAGAACCTTCCTCTAGAAGGTACTAGAAAAGAGCACAGCCAGCTGACCTCTTCACTGAAGCCTTGTGACCTACCTACACAAACTGCACTGGCCTCCAACCAGGAACACTCTGAGGCAGCAAATGCATGTTGTTTACAATGTTAATTGTGTACCAACCTATTACTTGGTTTTCTCTGAAGCTCCTAGTCCCAATGTCTCTAGTCCCAAGATATTTCAAACAGTAAACTCTTCTAGTCTTTCCTTAGCTCCTCATCCCTCTTTCTCATAGTGGGGGTAGGGGGGACAGCTCCAGAGACTTCTTTTCTTCCCACCCCAGAGCTTGGTTATAACTTCTCAAAAGATTGTCGAAACTGCTGATAGAAAATTACCTCCCCCCCCAAACAAAACTGGTGTGACAAGCTATAATCCTGGGAGGCTTAAATGGACAGAGGGATTCCTAACCACTCGTACTTTGATATAAATTATATCTAAAACATCCTCCAGCTAGTGCTGATTCTAGATTTAAAGAAAAAAAGCAGACACCTGTCAGTTAAGACTGCCCTGAATGATTTACAACTAAAAAATACCTCAAAGACAGACTATTTTAAAATGAGAGGGGCGTAGTCATAGGATAATAAAGGCATTCTTTGCAAAAAAAGGTACTTCCATACAGTCTAGACACCTGAGAGGTTTGACCTTGTCTCGGCTCTTCTTGCCTGGGAATTGTATTGCTGTTTAAATCTTAGAAGTCAGACAGGGAGCAGTGTTGGCTTCCAGAGACTGCAGTGTTTGTGAGACCAGAGCTGGGTCAATGCTTCATTCTGACCTAACAAGCATAGAAAGACACTGTCTCCTCAACTGCACTGTTTCTGCTACTGTCTTCTGCGGGCATATAGCAAGGAAAACACACAGTGTCTAGAATAATGATTAGGAGTAAAAGAGAAACTTTATCAGAAAGGCATGCCCTCTTTCAGAGGACACCAAGAGGATGTCAATAAGGGAATCTAGATGCTCCCACTCCAGGCCTCCAAGACAAGGGTTCAAAGCCAGTCTACACAATCCCAAACCCACATGACCAATAGGGTCTACAGTAGCTACAAGTTGAGGAGCCAGAAAGCAAAATAAAATACATGTCCAAGTTGCTGAGATTAAATTGTAGCTGTCTTAACATCTAGCTGAGGTGACACACACTTTAGATTCTGGAAGGTGCTATGCAGGCTACTTAGAGAAAATAAGTCAACAGTCTTAACCAGCTGTGAAGCCTGTGTACTGCAGTAATGAACCATGTGTCAAGATATGCCCATGGGTCAATAGTGGCATGAATGTTATAGGGATACCCAACTGCTTTCTGGTTGAATTTAAGGTCCACTCCACAGGAGGAAACACATGCCTGGTACTGAAAATCTAGCCAAGAAACCATGGTTGGGGAGCTCACAGGTCGCAGTGATTATACTACTATTATTTTACTAAATGTACATAGTATCAAACTGCCTTCCAAATGTGTGCCTCTCGGCCCATAGTTTAGTGCAAGTTTCAGACCTGATCAGATTAATTTCTTTATGCAAGGATAGTGATTAATGCAGAGGTTCACAACTGTTCAAATCCCAGAGAATAAGCATCAGCGGAGTGCTCATTCACAACTGGAACCATGTTTCCACAGCCCAGGGGCCATCTCAAAAGAGAGGAAGATTGTAAGGGCCAGGGGTTGAAGAAAAACACAGCAACACATTGTCTTCTGGACATAATGGGACTACTGTGCTCTTGAACTCACCAAAGACCTGGTTGCCTGCCTGCACAAGACCAAGGCAGCCAATAGTCTTGCACAGAGTGGGAAGGGATTCATGAACCTCTCTCCTAACTGAGGCATTATGGACAGCTAATGGCTTCTGGAGGAGAGAGGAGCCAGTTTTCTTTAGGAATGTGGCTCCAGGTAAGTTAACCACACTCCAGTGCATGGCCCCACACTCATGAGTTTATGGACAGCACAAACTGGAGTCAATGAGTTATTAAAAGGAAGAAAAAGAGAGGACACAAATTTTGAGAGATGTGGATGTAAGGGTGGATCTAGGAAGGATGTAGAGGTGGTTCTGGGAGGGATGTGGAGATAGATCTGGGAGGGAGGGAAGAAGGGAGGGATCTGGGAGGCATTGGGGAGAATATGATCAAAATACATTATATGAAATTCTCAAAAAATAAAAAAAAAATTTTTTAAGAAAGTGCAGATGATGACCCTGAATTAGGCAGCTTGCTAAGCCTCAGGTACTAGCACTCTGTGGGGTTACAAAGGCAACAGTGGCTTAACTATATTTAAAAGACTGAGCATCATTGATTGAGTATGCAGTAAATAAGCATTGACTTGAATTTGTTATTGTGCAGGGCCATCCACTGCTGCCTGCAACCTGAAGCTATTGGTTAGAATCGATACACTGTGTAATAGAAGAATATCACAAATTTTCCTCCTAAGAATGTAGCCCAAGGGGTAGTGTCCTCAGGTTCTCACAGCACTTAAACAGCGAGCCCTTGAACTTCAGACTATTCAAAACAGTCAGACTTCAAGTCACGGGTATTTTCTGAGACTTCGTTAAACGTTTTCCTAAACCCTGGCTGCTGACAGCTGGAAGTCAGGGTTGCAGCAAGAAGAACTAAAAGGCAGAAATGAATAAAGCAGAACATTTGAGAGTTAGGGGCAGAGACAGAGAGAGGCTGAGTGTGTGGAGCTCAGAGCCCTTGTATTCCTAGAGAGAGAGAAAAGGCAGAGGCCGGGAGTGAGAGGGGCTGGATGCCAGCGCTAGGGAGGCCATTAATTCATTTAACTGCTTCTAGATGACAAAGCAGCTGCACTTAATTCTAGACACTTTTAAAACTCCCCCATATTTACCCTCCCTTTTTCTTTAAAACTAAAGGTTACCCCTCACCCACCCCAGCCCCCTAAAATTCCCCAAGCCTGCTTATACAACCTTAAGGGAAGCCATTCATTCTGTAGGCTGCATCTAGTTGAGAATATACATTAAACATCAGGTAAACTCAAACTGCAAACCTGCTTCAACCATCTCTCAACACTACAAGCTTGAGTCAAGTGATAAATTACCCTGAGCTTTCATTTCACCTTTGCTACAACAACGGAGAAATCACACCTATCTGATGAGGCAAGTCCAAAGCGTCCTAGAGATAATGTATGGAAAACAACCAGCAGCTAATAGTTAAATGATGACTTTGTTTCCTCAGCCCATCCCTCAGCAGCTAGCTTGGATCTGGGTGTCTATGTGAGCATTCTTGTTATAAACCATAACCTTTGTTTCCAAACACACGACACTTGGCAGTCATCACCCACTGCTTCTAGCAAGCCCATCAAACAGTTAGATTTCTGTCTTCCCGTGCCTTCATTGGACTGAGTGCCTCAGTGTTCGCTTTGATGAATAGTGAGGGTAAGCCAGCAGTATTTTAAGCACATGCACCAACTTTTTAACTACCAAACTTGACAGGTGAATGTTTATAGTTTATTCTCAAAATTTCCAGTTGTCTTAATTATTAAAGGCTCTCGGATAGCAATATGTTAAGTCACTAACTCAGCCCCTGTGCTCCATCCCCCACACAACTCCCTGGTACTGTGAACTCATTTCAGAGAAGCCCTTGCTGGAAGTATAATTTTTCATGGAGAATCAACAAAAGCAGAGAGGGGTTTTCTTGATGGTGCCCTATTTCTTTGTTCTGCTAATTACAGAATTTAAATTATCCATTTATAATTATTTAACAGTTAGTTTACTACAAGGCTTTTCAACCAAAATAAGAAGAGTCCTGTTCTAATTCTAATTTTGGAAAGGTCGCATGTAGCAGAGTTAGAACCGCATCTGTGTTCAGAAATGAAGAGCTTTGCAACCTTAAGTGATGTCACGCCTCAGGTCCCAGTTTTCTCAAATGGAAAGAGGGATATGATGATCTAATGTAAGCACTGCATGTCTCCACATCTATGCAGTATTTAGACTGGTGACTAGCACACAATTGCTGGGGTGTGTGTGTGTGTGTGTGTGTGTGTGTGTAATATGTGAAATGAGGGAGAGATGATCTACAGAGTTGTTGGACTACATATCTCCATGTTTATGAAGCATCACACTGGTGACTAGCACACTTTACTAATATATCAACATTATTTCTTTCCATAGGAACTTTCCTGTTGAGTAAGGAAAACACATTTCTCTGGTGCATACTCACTGCTCAGTACTGCTTCAGAAAGGAAGCACAAATAATAACACCATACTCTTCCTCACTCCTTTCCCACATCTCGCTTCAATGTGTGACTCACCAGCATTTTTCCAGTTTTACCTATTCAGCTCCTGGGGTGGGAGTGACAAATAAAACTAATTGTCCCTCCTAAAACTGGAGTCAACATCTGAAGTCATGGCAAGTCTTTGTTTTAGCTTTCCTCTTCTCAGAAGAACAATAGTTCCAAATGATAGTTTAAGTGTTAAGTCTCCGCAAAAGGCGCTCTTACCAGCCACTTACCAGATGTCGCTGATAAATCTTCTTGTGTTCCACCAGACATTCAGCATGAGCTTGTAATTTTGCTCTGCCAATGCTGGAGTTTGCTAAACAATATCTACTGAAGCAGAAAACTTATTTTCAGTAACGGGCTGATATTTGGATGCCTGGCTAACTTGGTACTCATGGCAAGTCTGACATGGACAGAAATACTGAACCCTTCCCCATGGTTTCATCCTTGAGAAGTGCAGGACTCATTCAAATAACCACATGTGATCTGCCATGTGAAACACAGCTTGGGTCAAACCCACTCTTCATACCCTTTACTCATGGGGCTTGGCTTAGGACACAGCTCACGTTAACCATCAGTGAAACATACAGGTCCTATCCAGTTCCACACGGAAAGAGGAGGAAGCACCACCATTTCTAACCAACAGAGGATGCAATCATAAAGGACCTTTGTACTTGAACTGTGGGACCGAGATCTGTGGGTAGATCTAAATATGAGAGGTCTCTAAGTCAAATCTTAGATTCCAATCTGAGTTCACCACCTTCTATGGTATATTTTGTAATGTCTATGTGTGCCTTTCCATACTCTTCCCAGAAGAGAGTAGCATGAAATGATCCCTAAGCTTCATCTAGCTCTAAGATCTTCTAATATTCACCTATATTACATTTAAATCAGAAACCAAAACTCTTAATAGAATGTAGTAACTCTCATGCAAGTTAGAGCATTCCCATAAACCTGGTGCCTGTAATAGAAGCAGACTGCATGCCTACTCAGCTGTCTGCCTTTGAAGATCTAAACTGGTCCATAGGCTCAATGCCAAGTGATTACAAAGGGCCATGTAAGTCCAGTGCCACTTCACAGCAATTCTGCTTTGTGCCCACCTTAGTCTGTTAGGATAGTTCACATTTTCTGTGGCTTTACCTATATTAGCCTTACTTTGTCTATAAAATGTTCCCAGCAAGCACATAGAGATCACAGTCCTATCACTGGCAATGGTCGTTACAAGAAACACATATCCTAGAATGGCAATAACCAATAGTCTTTCAACAGTTGTAGATATATAACCATAATTAGCTGAAGTTGAAAATTCATTTCCTTACAGGCACTAACCACATTTCAAGCATTCAATGGCCACATTTGACAGCTGGCTACCACACTGGACAGCATGGATTACAGAGCCTGTCAATCATTGCACAAAGTTCTACTAGACAGCTGAACTACTCTAGAGCCTAATGCTTAGGAACAAACCCTTGAACTGTAGCAGAGAATTTCTAGATCTCCACAGTCCCCTTCCATGCCATTACAAGTTCCCCTGCTTCAAGCACAGAGATGCAGTTATGCAGGTTGCCTCTTCAGACTCCAAAAGTACACTCAGTGGGTCCAGGTCAATAAAGCTGCCATGAGCTGAGGCTGTCTTGAGCTCAATGAGGGTCACTCAGCAGTCACAGTGTATCTATGGAGAGGTCTCAAAAGTCCCAGGTATGAGTGCTGTGAGTGACAGTTCCCCATGGATTATTGATTTGTTATCTCATCAAATTTTATACTCTGTTAGTTCCCTAAGACTTGATTGTAAGAGAGCTGTGAACCTCTGTTAGCAAAGATATTCTTTTAAAAGAATTTATCACAGTGATATTCAATGGCTTTCTGAACAAGCATGGAGAGCAAAAGTTATCCAAAGTGTATGTGATACATATATCTTGGGTATAAATTTAGATTTCAATTCATTCAGGAAACATTACCAAAGCTCCATGAATTAATTATGAGAGCCTAGGAATGAAGAGACAGCCATTTTAACTGAGTGCATTCTCACATCTCTAGCAGGCTCTGCTTGGAAAGCGGCCGAATCAATGGGCTGTGTATATCAGGCTTTGTTAGTGACCAACAACCCATATTCCTAGTGCTCTGACTTCTAGAACATTGTTTCTTATAAAATTTTTCACAAATTGCATAAGGAATAGTCCAGATTTATTTGGCCTTTTCCTTCAAAACTAGAAGTGTTCAGAAATGGAAAAATTGTTAGTGGTGACTACTTCTAAAACTGAAAATTTACATCTCTGAATGGATTGAGCTATCCGTGCTCAACCAGTTATTTCAGACTGAAGGAGAAATGTATTTGTCCATTTATCAAGGGAAGTTGAAGCATAAGTCAGTCAATGAAAGGGCGATGGGTCCATATCCTACTTAAGTATTTCACCTATGACCTCAAGGCTTTGTGAAAGCAGATGAGGATTATTAGGGCATGAATGATTTGCTGCTCTATTTAGGACCAATCATTAAAGAAAATCAATTAGTCTTTTGGTCTCCAGTACTATTAAAAAAAATCAATTAGTCCCTTTCTTCCTTGTGACCTACACATAGACGTGTGGCTGTCTGGCTTGCCGTGGGGGTGAGAAGACTCGCTGCTAATCCTTACTCAGTGGCACACTGCCTTTCCAGTGATCTCTTCACTATACACAGAAGAAAAATAATGGAGGTTTAGCTTAGAAAGTCAAAGTGCATAAATAACAATTTCCTTTGCCATGTAATAACTAAGCTAACCAAACAATTCAAAGGGATATGTTTGTCTCATATTGTTCAGCTCTAGGGGAGTAGTGTTTTGATTCAAGATGAGTGCCAGTCTTTGGACAAAGCAACTAAACAAATCCTTGGTTTAAAGACGAGAGGGAGTAGCTTACGTGGACAGAAGGTCAAAGATGGATTAGTACTAAGTTTTCTCATACGCTGTCCCATATATAAAACCAGATTCAATTTGAGAAGATTTGAGGATGACAGTAAATGATAGATTGCATATGCCCACACGCCCACGTGTATGTGTGTGTGCATGTGCATAATGACATAATGCATAACATATAATTATACATCCACATGTCAAAATACATAGTCTATCAAAAAGAATAGTGAATAATATTCAAGTTCTGGAAAATATGAATGTTTATAACAGCTATAAATCTATACCACTAAAATAATTATATTTTGAAAGAAATAAATAGAGAAGACCTTTCTAAATCAACTAATAATAAAATACTGGGCCTCACAAAACTCTACTAATGTCTAATATTAATCAGATTTATTTCACCTATAGAATCATATGATTAATAATCCAATATGACTATTTTTCCTTTCAAATATTTATTGATCATTCACTGTTTCAATTACTGTCAACAAATTGAAGAATTAACCCCCCCTTCATAACTTTGTTGTCAAGATTAATCAGCTATTTGTTTAAGTTGGATGTTTCGTCTTGATTTATGTTACTGGTGCCTGTGAGTAAATTAAAATTTGATTTAATTTCATAGCTCTTGCACAGAGATACAGGCTCAGCCGAGACATTACCAAGGCAAAAACCTCATGTCAATTAAAAGCACTTACTCACTGAAAGACAATGCAGAGAGGAGACCATGACTCATCTTTCTAATCAATTTCTCCTAATCAAGAAATCAAACTTTAGTCAGAAGCATACCCACATGTACACACTGACATACACTTAAGAAGAAAGCAGTGGTGAAATCTTACATTTTCTTTTAAAAATTCAAAATTTTGTCACCAACATAAATACATGATAAGAACATAGAAACCCTAAATTCCCAATTTGATCAATGGATATTGTATGCATGTGTTGAAATATCACACTGCACATATAAATATGCACCGCTATTACATGTTGATCTGAAATATTTAAATGAAAATCGATCAAATTCTATAAATTAATTATAACTTCATTTGTTCCCTTTACCTGAAATGCTCTTTTCACCTAATTTCTGCTCAGTGTTTGTCCTTCATGTCTGAGCTAAAGGTCACCTCATCCATCAGCCAGGCCTTCACGACAATTACGCTTCTTTTACCTTTTCCCCTCACTCCCTGGACACCACCCACAACATTGCTTCTGGACACTGTGCCATTTACTCCAGTTAACAATCTCACACTCCTCATTTGTCTCTCTGCGTGTGCTGTCTCTCCACACAAGAAGGCGAGACCCAGCCTGGACTGTACAGTGAAGGGATGAAGTCGTCCTCCTTTGAGTCTCCATCATGGCCCTTTCTCAGGACTCTCACAGACCAGCCCCTAGGAAGCTGGCTCTGCTGTACCTGTTCAACCCCACTGTGCCTTGTGTACACTGTTAAGTCTGCTTCCTTAGGAAGATACGTGCACCCTTCCTAAATGATCTTCACTCTTCTGGGAGTGTCAAGAGAACAAAGATGGTATCTACTAAATGTGGCCCCTCAGTTGTACCTGTCTCTGAAACTATATCCCTCAACCTCCAGGTAAAGTGCAATTCCAGATTTGAAGAAAAAGTTGCATAATAAGAGATACATTTCCTGGACAAACTCATTCCACAAAGTTCTCCATACCCACAACTGAGGTTGCCATGCCCTTGGCCGTTTGGGAAGCTTCATGGCCACCTCTCTGGTCTTTCCTACTGCGTAGGCCACTTGAGTGACCAGAGCACAGAAACTTCTTACCTGGAGTCCTTCCTGACTCTTGCTTTCTCAAAGGAAAACTCAGGGGGTTTGTTGAGGTCATAGGTTCGGGTTGTCGGCTCTGCAGACACTCCAGCCTTCGCCCCCCTCCTGCTGTGGAGAGAGACCAGCCCTGAGGTCTTGCGGTGAACCTCCAAAGGCACTTTGTCAGGAGAGGCCTGCGGTGGGCTTCCTCCCTGCACGTGGATCACATCCTGCAGCTTGTTCAGCTGGATACACTTGCTCTGCAGCTCTTCTGTGAGCTCAGCGATGGCCACCGTCTGCTTGGACAGCTGCTCCCGCAGCTCCTTCAGGTGGTACTCCCGTTCCTGAAGCTCTGCATCCTTCCTCCTCAGCTCTCGTTCCAGCTCTGCCACTTTGCTCCGCAGGGCATCCGTGCTGAGGTTCCCTGACTGGCCTTCTGGATGCTTAGCATGTTTGGGTTTCACTGAACCATTTCCCATGTTGCTCAGGAGTCTAAGGGAGGGCACAGAATTGGGAGTGAGCAAGTGGAGTTCCACTTCCTAACAGCCCTCCCCTTTCCAGTCTGCTTCCTAAACAGACACACAGCAGTCATCATCCTTTGATAAGCAATAAACTCCTCCAGTCGCACAAAGGAAGCTAATGACAGGGTTCCTTTATCCCTCTATGGAGAGCAGTTAGCATTTGTGTTCATTCTTCCCTGTTCTTTCACCAGCACAAGCATCACACCTGAGCGTTTTCTGCAACGGGCCTGTGTCACCTGCTGTTCTCTTTGGTCGTTCTCCCTGGACAACTGTCAAAAGCATCCAACAAGACTGCACTTTGGATGCCAGCAGGGCGGAGATGCGATGCAAAGGAGCAGCCACAGCAACAGAGGCTGGGAAATGTCCCACCACTCCCACTGCGGGGCTAGTAAAGAGCACCCCTTGGTTTAGAAATAACACGCCGCCGCCGGCACTCCTCACAGAGCAGTGGCAGATTTCGTACCGCTTTACTAGCTGTTTGTTCTTGCCTGGCCCCCTCCTAAGCGTTGCCTCTCTGACAATGCTAGTTGTTATAAACTTCTGAACTATGATCCCTGAGAAGAAAACATCCCTGTGAAGCTGCTTCTACATCCTTCACTTTAGGTCCCCAAGTTAAGTGGTGCAAATAGTGATGGCCCATGGTGTGAGGCTCTATTCCTTCACTAAGAAAATCTTCAGGGCTCAAAAGACAGCCCAGTGGGTCAAGCACGTGCCACACAAGTGTGAGGGACAACACATGAACGTTGGGTGGGCACCTCAGCCTGCCTGGATTCCTAGTGCCCAGGATACAGAGACAGGAGAAACCTGGAGCATGCTGGGTAGCTAGACTAGCCAAACTGGTGAGCCCTAGGTTCAGGCGAGACCATACAAGGTAGAAATCTATTTATAATGGCACCTTAACATCAACTTCTGGCCTGCCTACACACGGACACGTATGTGCGAGCATGAGCATGCTTGCGCGTAAACACACAGTCGTAGCCCCAAAGCCATCACTAATCCGAAGAGTCTCGGGTTCCTAGAGGGAGATTAGAGATTACAAGGGGTAATTTTAGTTGATCTGTCATTTTTTTAAAGTTCCAAAGCTATGTATTTATTTTAACATTTATTATAGCTGGCACCAGAATGTTTTGTTTCATTGATATTATTATTTCAGTGGAAAGTAAGTGGCATGTTTAGGTTTACTGAGGCAGTTCCACATAAATAATTGTAGATTTTGAACAAAAGTAAATCAGGGCTGGAGAGATGGTTTAGCAGTGAAGAGTGCCAACTGCCCACAACCACCTGTAACTCCAGCTCTCAGAGAGCCAATTCCTCCTTCTGGTCACCATGAGCATAACACTCACAGGTGCCTACACATAATTAAAACTTAAAAACTAAAATCTTTTTTTAAAAAGGAAATCACCTGCAGGTCATAAGCTTACTGAGTAAATTTGCACAGCTGAAGTACAGCAGATGCTGCCCTAACTCTTGGCACACCAAGCATTGCAGTTTGGGATGGGATAGTCTGGGGAACCAGACATCAACTGTGAAAATCATCTGAAATACTTCTGATTTTATAAAATCAGAACAGAGGTTCAAAAATGAAGTTTACAAACACATATTTCCCCACTCCCCCTCCAGATTTCAAGCTCGGAGAGAAACAAAGATCTTGACTGGATTTCATTACTTCTACCAGATTAATTGTGGCCTCCACAGAGGCTAGCTAGGTGCAAAAATGTAACACAGTCTCCAAATTTTAAACAGATGCTACCAGCCAATAGAGGCTGCCCAAGACCGAGACAGAAATAAGAAGTGAATTATCTTCCAACACTGGGCCACTCCTCACAGGATTCTTGCTGGGAGCCACCGTTAATAAACACAGGCCTGTGAGGAGTTGCCTTCACAGGCTGCAGACATGGAGCAGGCACAGCCCTTAAGCCTCTGTTCAGCCAGCATCGTTTATTATTCGCATCCAATAAACTTCACACAGAAAGATGGAGGAGAGAAGAATTTAAAGAAGTGAGCCTAGACAGACTTGTATCCAGAATTATCCATTCAGAAGATGTTGATAGAGACTTGATAATTCACTTGAATGCTATTCTGAAAGGAACTCCCAAAGGTTTCTATCATGCAGCCCTAAGCCATCTTCTAGGCAGACTTTGTTTGTGAACAAGGAGAGGCAAGGAGGAAAAGGGATTGTCTTATAGAGAACTCAGCAAGCACAAGCAGGTTTAAATGTAATATTAAACTAATGACTCACTCTGTATTCACAAAACAATTGCTTACTAAGCTCCAAGTGTCATGTACTCTATCAAGGCATATCGTCTCATGGATTAGAACTTGGACTTCACAGTGAACAGAGTTCTCACACCCTAAGTATGAAAAGATCTAGAATCATTTCCATTCTGTGGATAGAGCAAAATCTGTACCAATCCAGTTGTCGTACAAACCTGAAGCACAATTAAGAAGAGAGTGTTAAATCACCCCAAACACCACCCTCTGTTTTACTGAAGTCACATTAGAAGCTGTATTAATCTTGAGAGCTATTTCGAATTCCTAGAATGGGGAGAAATGGCAGCAGCTAACTTCTCTTTCAGGTCACTGAACTGCACAAGTTACTAAATCGTTCAAGACTAGTGTGAGTTCTTACTTCACCTGTTTAAGTTCTGCTGCCCCTCAGCAAGGTTTCAAGCCTCTGGCCGCATAAAACCTGATTAGATTCACGGTGCATGCTTCTTATCCGTCACTAAGGCAAGTGATTGCTCAAATATGGATTGCTAGCCACAAGGAGAACTGAGCTGCAGGATGTTGCTTCATCAATCTAGCAGCTACAGGTTATTAAAATCATTTTTACATTAAAGGGCCGTGCATGATGTAATAAGGAATGACTTTAGCGATAAAAGCCCAATTTAACAGGAGCAAGGGACTCAGGCTACTCAAGAAGAGGAAGCAACCTGCCCTCTCTCACCCTCCTATAAGTTCCATGACAGCCCTGATTTTAGGTTTGTATCTATAAAATGGTATATTTATCTCCATGTCATAAGGTTATGACGAAGATTGTAAAGCACCTTGTTCACTGCAAAACATGTAGGAGCCATCAGGTACATAGGGGTCTCTTTTAGCAAGATGGGACTAGAGATGGGCTCATACATCTCTATAGGAGGAAAACACAGTTTCATATCTACATGAGGCAGAAGTCTAAAGAACCAGATGCCTTGAAAGCAAAAGGTCTTTAAAGATGCAAATATTTTCCTTGTGGGAGGTAGACCTTACTCTTTCTGGGCCTTAAGTTCTATTGAGAAAAGAAACCATTGTGGAACAAACAAACAAATAAATAAATAAACTAAACATGGCCCGCCAGAGAACTGGAGATGAGAAAACAGTTTGAATGATGACACAAAATCATATCCAGAATGTCCAGATCTCCTTAAACTTGGAAACTCCTTAGTATAGCTTCTATTTATTTTTACATGCTGAAGTGAAATTCTTAAATTAAAAAGATTCACTGAGTTATCTTTGAAGGCATAACATTAGTCACTAGAGAGGGAATACACTTCGAAGTCAGGTAGGAAAGAGAGGAGATTAAGTCTTGGCACTTAGCAAGAGGAGAGGAGAATATCATAGTTTCCTTCATTATCTTAATTCTCTTTGTGCAGAAGAAGCTACTCACAGAAGGGCAAAGGGATTGGGAAGGACTTGCAGGCTGGTTCACACCTTGCAGTCAGTACAGCCAAAATTTGTTTTTTCCTTCAGCCCTAGAGGAGTTTAAAAACAAAATCTTGACTCTTATCTAGATAATATGTGATGTACTCTTTACCCACCTAGAGTCTGATAGAAATTCATCCACATGAGCAGATACTGAACATACACAGATACAGACACAGACACACAGATACAGACACACACACACACACACACACACACACACACACACACACACA